>JANHGN010023503.1:0-52649 GCA_024605025.1 Megaceryle maxima
AGACCCCAATAGGAACTGCATTCAATGGTAAGCTCTTAAGAACAAGCAGGCAAAAGATGCTACACATGCCTCTTCCTCTGGCCTTGGTCTTCTGGTCCAAAGGAAAAAAAAAAAGATAAAATGGGATTTGTCTCCTGCCACTGGTAGAAAGAGTTTATCTTCCACTGTGATTTCACTTGAGAGAGAAATAACATCCTGATGTGTAAGTTAACAGATTTTATTCAACAAGTAGAAGCAGCAGACACCTACTCCACACTAAAAGAATTCAGAATAGTGGGTTGTCCTTTTATCTACGCCCCACCCATGTGGAACATTCAGAGCTCTTATCAGACTGTGTTCCAGTGCTGAGGAAACTAAAGAGTGATAGGATGTCCTGGTGGTCCACAGGCAATTCCAGGATGCTGAACTAAGACAGCTGTCAGAGAAGCAGGAGCTGCTTCTTCATTCAGCTGTTCCTTTAAAGTACTTTGAGAAAGGTCAAATAGCAGGGCTGATCCCAAGTTATTGCAATTCCCATTTCATAGATTTCTCCTTGACAAAGGTCCATTCTCCTTTACAAGAAAATATCTTGACATATATTTCTGCTATATGCTCTGGGTAGAATGAATAGATCTGGTCTCTTCTGAGCCAGAAGTCAGGAATATGTTTCCTGAAATATGAGCAAGGTTTCTTATATTGTCCAATTCAGCACAGAAGTCAACTGAGCCTTTACCAATCCTTCTTGCCCCTTCCCTTAAATTAAGGGAAATCTTTATGAAGTAAGGTTTGCCCTTTCTTAGGCCAGAAGCTACAACTGTTCCCAATAAAAAGTCTCAAGTCTTTCCAGAGTGTGACCATCTTCCTGGAGCACTGTGCTATCTCTCAACATGCTCTGCTATTTGAGCTGCCCTGAACATTTAAAGAAAATTGCAATACTTAGGTAGGCCTGAACTTGGTCACAGTCTTTTTACTTTCATGGAAATTACCATGCTCAAAATCTGCTAAAAGCACACAAACTTTCATGAGACTAACCCCACATTTTGTTAGCCTATTGTATAAGCTGTTAGAACAATTACACCCTGTGGTATTTTTTTTTTTACAGCTTTCTCTAGGGGTTCATTTCTGTTACAATAACTTGCCAGGGATATTCTTCTCCATCTGCTGGAGAAACAAATACTTAAGACTAATACAGCTACATTTTTTACAAACAAATCAAATTACTGTGGTCATCTGCCATAGCTATGTTTATGCTCTTAGCCAAGAGCAAGACACTGCAGCTCTGCTAAGTTCATCATGAAATAGGACTATTGTGAACTGTATTGCTTCCTATTTGCAGTCATCTAGAAAGCGACACACAAGTTAAGTGGTGCAACTCCCCTGGCATATGTCAACATGTTTAGCCACAGTATTACGACTGTATGCACAACTTCTTAAGAGTGTTTCCACTTCTTTCATTGAAGAAAACATAAATTACTTTCTAGACATACATGTAAGAAGTTTACAAGGAAAGATAAACAGATTGGAAATGGACAGATAAAGTTTGTTGCTTTCCAGCCTCTGTCTTTTCAAAACAGAATAATAGAATCTCATTCAAAACCAACTGCAAAATTGACATTCATACAAATTTTGGGAATATTTGGGAAAACTTCACAACCATGCTTCTCATCTATTGAAAAAAAGTTATAAAAAACTCACTTGAAATTGGATTATTCTCTCCTGGGAAAGGCACAAATACATTCTTTCAGTGTCTTTAAGGTAAAATGCACATTTATGGAGCTGCGATACTGGATCATCTGCATCCAATAACGCTGTTTGTTTATCTACTTTTCGAATTATCTGTGAATAAAAATTGTACATTTATCTTTAGGACAATTTCTGTACTACATTACATTGGAGATCACATATGTAGTGTTCATAAAGGAAGTGAAAGGTGTCTAAAATTTTTTATTATTGTTATTTTTTTAAATTTCCAAGCCTCCAGTTTTAATACCAGTATCAGAGTCATCATTCTCAATGCTTTTGAAACAAGAGCACAACGTTGAAGTGACATGCAGTACTACAGCTTCAACGTGCTACATGCATATATGTTTTATCTTTTTTGCTGTAAGAGTGAGGGAAAAAAACCCCAAAGCTTCAGCAAAATCTACTTGTGTTCCATTTCCTGGTACAAAAGAACAGTAGGTCAAGTATTAACAGACTTCTACAGAAGCTTCCATCATCATGTTGACAGCATCAACAACATTCTGTGGCAGACCAGATGCTGAACAAGAACAGTGAAAATAAGGATTTAAAGGTATTGAGATGTCTTTAAGTACAGTTTTGCAGACACAGCAATCATAGCATATCTTAACAATAGTTGGTGGTTAAGTATTACTTAAAGACAACTAAAATGAAAATTGCTCCTTACATCTGGCAGTTCATTAAAAAATATCTGCTGACTTAATTCAGAGTTGTTACACTGATTTATTTTTAAAAGTTAAAAAAGTTATTCCCTTAGAGACAGTGGAAATCTGTAGCTTGGAATTTTAACTCAACTTCTAGAAAAAACTTTAATGAAACATCAGCAGAAGCAGCAGCCAAAGTGCTTGAAGATTTCTAAGCCAACAATCAGAAAGCCAACTGTGTCCTCTGGGATTTCTAATGATAATAAATGGCATTATTAGCAATATAAATTTCAAGATTAGCTCCTTTCTTCAAAGTTGTTTGCATTAACTTAGAAAATGTCTGCAAGTTAACTTTCAATGGCATCACCTTCAATCAATCCTGTAAGGCAGCATGACAAATGTTCCCAATAGCAAACAAGACAGGAACCTTTAGCCTAATTTATTTTAATGTATTTCTACCTATACGTAAGGCTTCTGGAATTATAAATGATGGTATCTCCTTTCAACTGTAAGAAAATATTAACATGAAGTCCAAAAGTAAGTGAGATCCTCTTACTGCATTTCATGTGTACGTGTACCAAACCAGATCAGCAGTAACCAGGTCTGGATTTTTCTATCAAATAATGTGATTTAAAAAAAATAAAAAACCAAACCAAAACCAAAATCTATTTACATTATCACTTTATATAATTTACTCTGAGCAAGCTAAGTCAATTTTGACATTGTGAGAGAATTTCTCATTACAGACCTAGTAAAATGAGGCTGGAAAGGGGAACAAAAACTTGTCTGCTGTGAAGGCTGGTTTTACATTGGCACATTCTAAAAAATGTTTCTAGTTAAAATTGGGATTGGTAAACCTTTGTATGAAATTCATAATGGGCTGACAAACCACAATTTCACAGAAGATCTCACAAGAATCATTGTTTATTTTCAGACATATAAAGGTCCACTTAGCTGGCATTAAGTGCACAGAACAGGAGAAAGAAAAAGTATCTATCATTATCCTTAAATTTATTTCTAAAAACCATTATGTGCAACCAGCAAGAAAATAATGTTTTTGGTGCACAAACCTTAACTGGTTATAATCAATTTTCTATCTGTGACAAAGACAAGGGCTGAAACTGTCTCTTTCTGAAAAAAAAATTTATTCCAAAGTTATTTCCAATGTTCCGTATTTAAAACAGACACTATAATCAATGTCCAAAATGCTTTTGCAAGCTGATATTGGTATAATTATGCATCCTTAGAAGTACAGAGAAGTGCTTTAGATTCAAATCAGTAGAGCATTTTTAAAGCTGTGCTGAACTCAACAAATGGAACGGCCCTACTGGCTGCAAAGACTTTACTCATCTATTCAATATCAGTATTGAAAGTATGTCGCTGCACCACATCACTGCTTTAAAAATAGACATTTTAAGGACAGCTTGCAGATTAACCTACTTTGGCAGGTTTGAATTCTGAAAAATTCCCTATGCTGTACAAGCTGTTCTTTGCTTACAGAATTATCTGCAGATAATAAAAATAGGCTTTATTAAAAGGAATGCCATTTTCCATATACAACATCTATTACCAAAAGGAAACATACAAAGCCAAAAACTGCAAGCAATGCAAATCTAACTATGCAGTTACACTAAGTAGCTATCTATGAATTAATTACAGCATTGGAGAAATTAAACTGTACCAGTCTTGGGAGTGCCATGCCAGTAACTGAGCAGACAAGTTTGACAGTCTGCCCGTAATGAATGTAGCCATCTCTCACTGTGAATTCTTCTCCTTCCGATTCATCATCATCCACTGCGTGAAAAAAGAATTTTCACATTATTTGTTTCAATAACTGTTTTCCTCAATAGGAAGAACATTTAACATCATGCTGTTACACCAAATACACACAGAGTAACAAAACAAATCTGCATATGGGCAATAAATATGGAAGAAAAAATGCAAGACACTTTTTTTGTGGGGATAGAGGGAGGGAGGTGGAAAAAAAAAAAAAGCTTCATTTTTACTTACAGAGGTGAATGTAAAATGCTCCCCACTGTTGTGAACTTGCATGGAAATTACCACCTTCTACGTGCAAATATCTGGTGCTAACTGTTTGGGATCGAAGTCTGTTAAATAGTGCCACTTTTGTCCCTGACGCAATACATACTGCAAGGAACACATACAGACTTGAGATTATAAAATTACTTCATTATTACATAGAAAAGTAACAAAATGTCACAAATACAGTAAAATAAACTGATGAATACTGGAAATCAAAATAATCCTCAACAATCTGTCAATTTAGAAAATATTTATATTTGTGACAAGACTAAAAATAATCAGGAAATTACAATTTGGTAACATACACAGTGGTTGTTCTCTGTGCTAATTCACGGAATTTTGCCACTTAGCCAAATGGGCCAGTGCTTGCCAGATGAAAACTCCTTCTGTTTTATAGTTCTCCAACTGATTATTTAGTTTGCCCTTGTGAAGTACTGAGACAATTTTCAGTGATCATTTGAAGTATATAGAAAAATTATTCTTCGAAATGACAATCAGTTGAAAGGAAGACAGACAAGACTACGTAAAATTGTAATCATGCAACTTGAAATTTTCTCAGATTTGAACTTACTTATCATTCAAAAGAGAGAAATTCTAAGTCTGTTCCCCTAAAAAAAAATCATCAACTAGCATTTTGCCATAAAAATGGGCACGTTTCTTCTACTTGGTTCATATTTACTATCGAAGAATGCTTGGTTCATAATCACTGTCAAAATTATCTGTCTGAATACAAAGTCAACAGCGCATACTCTGAGCCCATGGGTGGGAACTGCACAGCAACAGATTGCCTTTAGTCATGTGGCAAGCTAGCGGCCCTGAGATCCACATTCCATAGGTGAATGGATTCCAGCCCAACACAGATGGAAGAGCCTTTTAAAGCACTAGTGAAGAGAGAGAAAAACAAAAAACAAAACAAACAAAAAAAACACCCCAAAACAAACAAACAAACAAACAAAAGGTATCTCTTGAGTTGCTCCAGTGGTATGCAGGCAAAAACTCTGGAGGAAAAGCAAAAATGCTGCCAATTACACATTAGCACCAGAGATATCTTTTGTTGAAAAACATGGAAAGCAAATAAATCTGGGTGAAATATCACCATGCAGATTTCTTAGATTTCTTAACCAATTACTTAAAAGGAACCATGCAGAACATACTAAAAATAAAATCAACATGATAATGACATGAGACAGTAATAAGGTCGCTGTGATGAAGTACAGTTTGGATAACATGAGGCTACTTAATTATCACAATATGACAGCTACCACTTGAATACCGATCAAAACATCCTAAACACCAGCTTATGGCATCTTAAGAGACCCTAACAGCTTAGAAAGCTGAGGTAGAGCATTCTTTATACATTTGTCTCTTGGGATTCACTCCTCAAAATTTTTTTTTGGTGAGGCTTTTTTTATTTACTAAATAATTAACTGTGCCTGCACAAAACTCAAGAGTTTAATATATCTATATTGAAATACTTTAAAATACACTGATGTGTACAGTTCTGAAATACATCCAAAAAACCCCAGAAATTGAAAATATAATTGTACTTCCTTCATAGTCAGACCTCAGAATACACAATTAAAATTAATAGGAAATTAATTGCTACATAAAGAACTGTAAAATACTTACAGTCTGCATTTTTCAGTGACTGTTTCTTTTTAGAAGGTTTGGAGATGACTTTGATCCGTTTACTGAGGAACACACCGATGTCATCACTATTGCCATAGAACATTTTTACCGATAACATGAAGTGCTTTCTCTTGTCAGAGTCTGATATGTATAATGTCTTAGCAGTGCAATAATTCTGTAAGTGAAAACATACCATTGTTTCTTCTTTCAAGCCAATTCAGTTCATGAATCTACGTATATTTAATTATGCATAAAATATGAAAACTGATGTAATAGTTCATAAAGCAGTTCAGAAACTGCTTTTTCCATCTCTTCCATATCATTATCTTTTGTGACTGCTGTTTAGCTGTGTGAAGTTTATCACTCACTAAAGACCCTTACCAGGACTGGAAAACAGATGATCAGAGACTCTACTTGTGTCAAAGCCATCTCCGAGTAGCTAAGAGCACTACTAAAAATGACATCTGAGTAGAGCTATACAGGCAGTACACTGAGCATGCACATGAGGCTGCCTGTACAGAAAAAGTGTTGAGCCAAACATTTTTTTGAAGGATGGGAGATGATTCAGTTTTGAAACACTAGAAATTTGCTTTCAGCTAAGTGTTTAAATTAGGTGACAACGGGAACTTGAGGAAAAAAAAAAGAAAAACTCAAACCCAACTTTTATTATCCTTTTACTATTCATCAACATACGAAGTCTAAGTAGACTGCACTAGAAGTATTAGGTAGCTATAAAATACTGGTTAATAAAACCACCAGCTAAAATGTGCACACATGTGATGCCTGTTGTAGTCCAACTGTTTAAGTCATCACATGTTTTTTAAAAAAATCTCGTAGGAATTTTTCACTTATTAAAAAAAAAATATCTAAATCCTAATTGTAAAGGGACTTAAAGACCACTTCTAGCTGCAGATATTGTTCAGATACTTTCCCAATGAGATTATCCATTCATGCACGCCAGGCAGGGGGACATGGAGTGTTGGCCAGAAACCTTACTTCAGTTAACCATTGATGCCTACCATTAACCTAACAGTTTAGCGACTCGGAATCAACAACCCACAGAGGAAAGGTTAAGTACCCTGGTTAGGATCCCATGAGACAAATCCACCTATCCAACTGTCCTACATATTTCTGAGAGACATTTTAAAACTACTTATGTAATACTTGCTACAGTGTAATAAACGTTCTCAAAAACAAGCAAGGGTATTCCTTGAAATATACACCATGTAGCTATACTATCTTTGGCAGTAGGTAGCATCCTTTGCAATTTGGTTTATTAGAATTCTTCTACCTTTCCTTCCAAGTTCAGCTGCTGCATTTCTTGGTCACTGTTTCCTATTCCAATGAAGGCGCAAGGTTGTGACTCTTGCTCAGTGCAACCATCCCGTTCCATTTGCTCTTTTTTTTTCTTCCATCCACTGCCCATAAGATACACACATGGAGGAGGACAAAAGAACCTGAAAATGAAAAATGCATTATTAGATTATGCACGGCTTTCAAGAAAATTGAGACAGAAACCTTTGTGTACCAAAAACTCTCTCAGCCCATTCACACTCTGCATTCAAGTTTACACACGCACATCCTTCATTTGCCTTAAAGATTTTTCTAAAATGAAAATCAAAAAGAGAACAAAGCAAGGAAAATCAGCATGAGATGCTCTGTCACCAAGTATCTTTCCAGTTCAATATACAATTGGAAACAGCCTGCATCTCTATAAAACAAAAATGCTTTCACCACCCAGGGAGGTGATGGGGTCACCATCCCCGGAGGTATTCAAAAAATGTGTAGACAAGGCACTTCAGGACGTGCTCTGGTGGGATGGTGAGGTGGGCTTTTTTTTTTTTTTTGTGTTTGGGTTTTGTTCTGTGTGTGGTTTTTTGTGGTTGTTTTGTTTTGGGGTGTGTGTTTGGTTTGTGTTTTTTGTTTTGTTTTGTAGACAGTTGGAAACAGTCATCTTAGAGGTTTTTTCCAACCATGACACTTATGTGATTCTGTGTTAAAAAAAAAAAAAAAAGCCAAATAAGTAGATCCAGTTCAGGTAGCTAAAGAGGCTTTTAATTATTCTGTTTCTTTCAAATTGGAAAGTAATGCTTAACTTGGCAATTCCAAAATCCAGAGACAACAATGACTTTATACAGTTATGTAGGTAGTATTTTGAATTTTATTTTTTTTATTTTTTTTATTTTTTAAATTTATTTTTACATTTGGCTAGGGACAACTGAATTAATGAATTATATCTATTAAATACCACATAAACTGCGGCTAGTGGAAATCAACTTTAGTATGAAAATCAAGCCTAATACATTTCTTTATCTTACCTATTCAGCAAAATTACCTTTATTTCACAGAAATAAAATGCTCTTTTAAGTAACAATTCTTATTAGATAAAACCAAGGTCCTGAGCACATAGCCACATATTAATAATACGCAAAAATTAAAATTCCATATAAATAAATGCAAACATTTGTAATCAGTTAATGCACACAATCTATGTTCTTTGTTGCAGAAACAAAAAACTTTCACTGCCATTCCAAATGTCTCAGTAGTTATGATAATGTTCAAAAATTATCCCTAGCAGGCAAAACAAACAAACAAAGCAACACACAAAACAAACAAACAAACAAAACCAAAAAACCCCAAAAAACCAACAAACAACAACAAACTAAACATGTTTCTATCTTGCCAATAAATCCACAGTGAAAATTTTTCACTTAATTTCGCTCTTTTTAAAAGCACAATAAAACTGAAGATATGCCAATAAGCATACAGCTTAAATATCTATGAACACCTTTCAAAAGTATCATGTTCTGGTTTGAAAAAAGGCTGCCTAAAAAGAGGATTTGTAGAAAGTAGCTTGCTATGTGACATTGAATAATCTGGATGTTTGACAAGCCCATTAAATCAGTGAAAATGCTCCTACAGATTGCTGTTAAAACTTAGTAATGTCTAAACAGAGACAAATGCTCCATTTCCTCCATTACGATAATCCATTTCAGCACAGACATCATAATTCTTTGCTCCTTTTATTGCCTTCACATTCTGAAGCACAGAAATTTTAATAACTATGGAATTATGAATTAACAGAAAGCCACTTGTATGTTGATGCAAACTATTCGAAGTTTAGCAACTACCATTTTTTCATGTGCTTATTGCCTCAGTTTTAACTATTTATGTTTTATTCTTTGGAGTCATTATGGGACAGATGAAGGCTCCAGATTTTTTTTTTTTCTTCTTTCAATTGAAGATGCAGAATACAGAGAACCAAGGCAACAGGTAGAAACTGGCCAATTCGCCAAGCAGATGTTTTGTGGTGGAATTGTCAGCTTCTGAAACTACACAATAAACTACCTCATAAATAAAATTTAACACCTTCCCAGTAGTAACACAAGAGAATAATTCTACCAGTCCTCCTATGAATCAAAGCTGAATTTTATAGTTATCTGACATTAGAGTGGGTTACTGTAACTTTATTACTGTAAGAATAGCCCAGAGATCAAAAAAATCACCATTAATAGAAAGAGTAAGCAATAATAAATGTTATCAAACAGCACAGTGTGGATAGCCTTTTTCTCTTACTATTATGCTTTTTGCTTTTTATCTTCTACTAGGTGATCTCTGTTCTAGGTGAATGAAATTAAATCCAGTTGTCAACCAGTCATAAGTGGTGTTTCCCAGGGTACAGTGTTGGGGCCTCTTCACTTTAGTATCTTTATTAGAGATCTGGATGAGGGGATTTGAGGGCACCCTCTGTAAGTTTGCAAATGACATGAAGCTGGGCAGAAGCACAGATCTGCTTGGGGGTAGGAAGGCTCTTCAGAAGGACCTAGACAGGCTGGATTAATGGGCCAAGGTCAGTGGTATGAGGCTCTGCAAGGCCAATTGCATGGTCCTGCATCTGGGTCACAACAACCCCAGGCAATGCTACAGGCTTAGGGAAGATTGGCTAGACAGCTGCCCCAGCTAGACCTGGGGTGTTGGTTAGAAGCTGGATGAACATGAGCCAGCAGTGTGGCCAAGATGATCAATGTCATCCAGGCTTGTATCAGAAAGAGTGTGGCCAGCAGGACCAGGGAAGTGATCACTCCCCTGTAGTTGCACTGGTGGGTATGCACCTTTGAATACTGCATTAGGTTTTGGGCCCATCACTACAAGAGGACACTGATGTACTGAAGCGTGTCCAAAGGGTGATGAAGCTGGTGAAGGGTCTAGAGAACAAGCCTTATAAGGAGTGGTTGAGGGACTTGGGGTTGTCTAGCATGGGAAACTACCTAAAAGGAGGCAGTAGGAAAGTGTGGGTCAGTCTGTTCTCCCACATAACAAGTAATAGGACAAGCTTCTGAACTCTCAAACTCAAATGACAAGATCCTTTCAATGTTAATGGATATATCCCACTAATTTTCTTCTCAGTAATAAGCTATTTCTAAAAAGGAATTTATGCACAGACCAAAAATTAGTATCAACCTTTATTGACAAAGCAATTATTTGCAAAATAAGAAACCAATCCCCTTGTATTCCACATAGGCACAACATCATAAAGCAAACATCACACATTTACCTTCTTCCTCACGTAGGCTTATACTTATCTTACTGGTTAGAATACAGGAAAAAAAAAAAATCCCCCACTTTTTTCATATCCTTTTTCATTTCAGTTTTATTCTAAAACAAGTCCTTTGAATAACTATGGCCACTAGATGGCAATGAAGGTCTAAGAAATAAGTTTTAAGTCATTGAAGAGGAGAAAACAAGCCACAACAATTGAAGTGCTCTTTTTAAATTAGAGCAGAGAAAAACCTTAGAAAACTAAGACTTGTTGAACAAAGAAGGAAAGAGCCTAGACATTCACAATGTGAATGGGTTTTCTTATGTGTCAGCCTCTTACCCTTCAGATATAGAAAAGTACAGATTCTGAGAGTTTTTTACTTGATATTTACAAACCTAGGAACTCATATATAGGAGAGATTAACTATGTATTTTCTATTCAGTATAGTTGTGAGTAAACCATGAGTATCCTCATATTTCTAATTTTCACAGAGGATTAAAGAAAATGTCTTTGATATGTATAAAATAACTGCTGGGAAACAGGTTATTTCATTAATAAAGCATTTCCAATGTAAATAAGAATGTAAATTTGTATGAGAGGATGGCTTTCAGATAACTATAAAGAAAAGAGAAAGTCAACTTCCCAACACAAGTAATTTAGGTAAAATAATTTCCAGTATTACTGATGGGAAATAAGGTAGGACAATGTTTGGTGGAACAAATGAAAATACTCTTCTTTCATCCTCTGATTTACAAGGCCTATGTCTCTTATTTCTTTAACCACAAAACTGAAGTAAGACTGAGTAGGAGGTAAAAAACCCCCAACTTGTAATGCGTTAATCTGACCTACAGTAAAAAGAAAATTATGTTGAAGGGACAGACAGCTGTGTCTGGTTCTTCTGAGCTTGTTCAGAATTTTCAGTATAAGTAGTAATGGTGGAAAATAACGTAGGATGTAATTTCCTCACTGGATTTAAAACATATTCTCTTAATACCTCTTTTCTATGCCACGAGCAGACAGGTAATTCCTTGCTGAATGAGTAGTAAAAGAACACAGTACATTCTTCCATGAGGTAAACACCTAACAATATGATTTAAAAACCATGTGACATCTGTTAGGGATCAACTCTGTGAGCTCTTTCATTACTGGAAGTATAACAACCAGAAATGTCTTCCTGGACAAAACCTATCCCACACTTCTTACAGTTGCACAATGAGATGCAGATTCAGTGCTTCCTACTCACTGTTTCCTACTAAAGGGACTGAACCAGGGTAACATTTAGGGATACCAGGTCTGCATAAATACTTCATGTAGTTACAGCATCTCTCTCTACAACGTTTTGTTGTGGACTACCAGTTTCTCAGAAGAGGGTCTCTGTGATGCTCCTCCTATGCATCTTCCAAGAATTTGTGATCAGTGTAATTAAAACTACGGGCAGTTTTAAATGAACCTAACACAGGGACTGCTATTAGCCAGGAGAAGTCAGAGGATCAGTCTCCAAGGGTGTCTCCATAGTGCCTTCTTACACTATAATTTCATAGGCCGCTCAAGTGAGGAAAGACCATAGTATTACCAACCTCATGTTAGACTCCAGACTCAGTAACTCAGTACAGTAAACAGAAGCAAGCTGTTACTCATCTATTCTGATACATCTCTTACATCAGACCAACTGGAAACTGAATATTTTTCCATGGCAAGAAAACCAAGCTGAGATTTGTCTGAGGATGCTCTCCTTTATTCCAAATGACTTGAAGGGAAGAATAAGATAATTTCTAGTGGCTTCTGAGTCTTGATTGCAACAAAGAGGAATAGGTTAAGTCTTTGGCACCTGGAATATTTTTTAAATCAGACAATCACTGGAGACAATGATATTTCTTCAATCTCTTCAGTCAATTCAGGACAACCAATACAGAGAAGGTACAGTACTTCAAGCAGAGAAACTAAACTGGACTTGCCAGGAAACAAGGAGTAGAAAATAAAATAAAATCAGTTCGTATCATTGTTATCTAGTTCTGATGCATTCAATATTCTTTTCAAATCACAGGGGTTTGTTCACAAAGGTTTGCTTTCTCAGATCATCCAAATCATTCATGCATCTTTGCCTTCAAAAGGATCTAGAAGCTTCTACCAGCTAGTTTTATGTTCTGGGTGACGTTAGCAGGTAAGCTCTTCCTTTGTACCTATTGATCAATTCCAAGTTGGTTAAGGCCAGAGTTGTGTTTGTCAGTCACCTGCACTGCTCTGAGATGAAACTGCTCAGCAGTCTTCTCTCCTTCTCAGGAGCTGAAAGAACTAACAACATCCACTAGAGAACTCAATACAACAGCAAACAAGTGAGCAATCAATAGGTGCTAGAGTGCTAAGGATGAAGCAGTGGAGCTATGAGAAAGCCCTGGAAAAGTCTGTGCTCTGAATAACAAGAGCATTAACCAGAAGGCAGGCACACTCAGTTTGTGAAGGGACGTATCTGAGCAGAAACTACAGGAGCTCCTTCACTAACAGAAATCAACCAAGACAGACCATTATCAGGCTAATCAGTAGTGATAAAGTCAGAACAGCATGTAATCCATAAATACCACTCTGGTTCACAGGCTTTGATGAACTATGATTTGGAATGCAAAACACTTCAGTCCTTTAAACTGTTGAATGTTCACACTGTTCAGACATCAAAGAGAGAAGTCTTGGTGAATGGTAAATATGGAAAAAGCATGAGAGGCACAAGCCAAACATCCACACTCTTCAGGACTAAAAGTCACCTGAGTCTCTTTCAGACTTTGAAAGATGACAGCCATCCAACAGGGAACATCACCCTAAACCGTGACAGTCTTAAATTCAACTAAAGTCCATCCCTGAGCTTCTTAACTCCTAGCTTCTTTGTTAAGCCAAACATTAACTTTGGGAAAGCAAGGCTAATAAGTAGAGTCCGCTCACAAAAAGAAGACTTCTTTCAGTACTGTTATTTAGGGACAAGTATCATGAATACTCCCAAATTAACTCAGAAAGTCTCCATCTATGTGGCAACAACCTGGAGTTTCATTTCTCTGAGGCCTGTTTAAACCAAAGCACACTACATGAGATCTGCACCATCTACACTGAGTTTTTGACAGCGTATTTCACCATCTGCTAAGCCTCATCAAAACACTGAAAGGTAGTTATTGTGCTAGCCTTCTAATTATGCCATGCAAAGTTTATGAATAATAAATATTTTCCATGGTATCACAACAAACAAGGTTTAAACACTGGAACAAAAATGGCTGATTGTTTAGGGGCTTTTTAGGTTCTATATTTACTTTAAAAAGATGTGCCAAATTTAAGATAGAATTTATTTTGTAATTTGAATTCTTAGTTACAAAGATAGTACAATTTAAGTTACTCTTTATGGATCAAAAATTAATCATATATCCATGACATAAGGAAGTCCCATGGAAAAAATGAAATTTCCCCATAAAATGAGGTATGAAATAGGTTTCTGTCTATCAAGTAGATGTATGCAAAACAACTCACTTCAGAAATGCTATTAATGGTATTTTATGTTAAAAAAAAATTGTAAAAACTTGACTAGGCTTCATAAAGCAGCCCTAAACCTTTATTAATTTTGCTCAGTCCAGAAACATGAAGAACCAAAGGGCATGTTCTGCTTTGAATAAAAGAGAAGCAATTAAAAAAACCTCAACACCTCCCCCCTAAATCTAAAAAAAAAAAAAAAAAAAAAAAAAAAAAAAAAAAAAAACCCAACACCCCCCCCCAAAAAAAAAAAAAAAAAAAAAAAAAAAAAAAAAAAAAAAAAAAAAAAGGTGAGATGTTAAGTCATTTCATTTTTCAGTTTCACTATGTACTGTAGGGTGCACATAGATCCAAGGATTTAATAATCAGTATTTTTCTTTACACTGATAACAACAGGACATCGTTGCTGATGCTAACACTCTGGGAGCTAGCAGAACAGTATCAGAGACAGTCTGGATGGTGCATTAAAATGTAAGAAAAGCCAAAATATTTACACTGAAAAATGAAATCTTAGTATGTATTCCAAGCTTTCATTTCATATCCATACCAGAATGGCAATCATTTCACCACCATATTATTTTATAACAAACACCCAACCATTTTCAGTCCCGGTTGTCTTCTGCAAAGCTCTGAAATTCTGTACACTCATTTGACACGCTTCCATTTTTTAGGAAGTGAATCCAAGATGCTTTTCATGAACAAATGCCATTGCACTAAGATAGGCAACTGAATGGCACCTCATAAAATCTGTACTGGTGAAAGAATACCTAGTTCCAGGTAGCAATCCTTTCAAGCTTTGAGAACTAATGACCAGTTTACCAAATATTACCAATACTTAAGTAATCTATGTGCCATAGTGACTTTAACAGCATCAAATGAAGTATACATATATATTCAAGGTAACAGGAATTTATGGCCATGCTATGAAATACACATAGGAGCTTTCAGAATCTGCTAGCTAATAACAATCTGAAGCTTTGCCCTGCACTCTTCAGAAAACTTACAGAAGTTTTCCAAGCAGTAATATAACTTCTAACAATCAAAATTACAGACTTGATCTTTTTATTTTCTCCCTTCTTTTGATGCAATTTGTTCTCCCAATGGCATCGCTGTACTGACACAGCACAGCTTCGTGAAATGTTCCTGCCCCCATAAACTGCTCTGGTCCCAGAAGAACAGACTGAAGTTAGAGATACACTGCTTAGAAAGTCACTTTCATATCTGCAGGCAAACCCTTCATTTTGGGGAATAATATCCTCAACACATCTGAGTGATGAGTTAATTATGCAAGTCTTAAATGACAACACAATCCGAGAAAGTAACAAGCAGAGGTCCCCACAGTGCCATGATTTATATATTTTTGGCTGTTGAGTTTGCTGCATAGGGTTAAAGTTATCATTTACTGCATCACAGCCCTGTTGCATTTAAGCGTGGCAGTGAGCAAGAGGGCTCTATAGTTATGCAGCAGTTACAAGGCACACTTGTCTGCTTCCGTGCCCTTCCTCCTTCCTCTTTCACTGACTTCCCATTTCAGAAAGGTCTAAAAAGCACTTTCAGTAAAAAAAAAAATTGCATAGAGCTGCAGAACCTGGACACTGACCAAGAGCAAGGGCTTGAGACATTGACTAACAGAAAATATGACACAGTGAAAGACAAATACTCGGGCACAGAATACTGAAGAACAGTTGAAAATATAGTCTGCATCTGTGATTCACAGACATAAGGAAGTGTAATTCAAACTGTCAGCAATGAACAG
The DNA here is from genome assembly GCA_024605025.1 of Megaceryle maxima. NCBI lineage: Eukaryota > Metazoa > Chordata > Aves > Coraciiformes > Cerylidae > Megaceryle > Megaceryle maxima. The sequence goes on from JANHGN010023503.1 coordinate 15,836, forward strand.
AGAAATCTGCAAGGCTTAATTTTAACATTTCTGCTTTCTAACTCTTTCATACATAAATATGTTAGAATTTCAAATCTCAAGAAACTGTAAAAGAGCATAATGATGTAACAGGAATTACACAAGAGTGGTAGAAGAAAGGTTAAAACTTCAAAACTATTCATGTGCTGAATGTGGTCTTTTGTGGTGAACAAATACTAATAACTCAAAAGTATCTAAAACCAAACCAAATACTGTGCTATTTATTTTAGTAAAATTTAAGGTACAAAAGTATCATCTGTACTCAAAGAAAATTCCATTTCATCATGGGAGGACTAGAGATCTGCATATGACCATTTTATTTGCTTCTATTAGTCATGCAATAGAAACATCACAGAGAAGACTGCAGGAAATTCACCTTTGCCTAAAGGGCACTCACCCTCACATTCTCTGTCCCTTCAAAAACTACCCATTACTGTAACTTTTGATTTGTGTGAATGTTTATCATAAATATGGTTATGATTGACCTGCTATTCTTTTAAAAGCTATTAGAGATCTGATTTGGAAAAATACCTTACTTAGACTTAGGCTATCAATTTCCCTTTCATATTAAATTGAAAGTACTCAGGAAAAAACTCCTCTAAATAGTAACTGTTAATCGTCTTGTTTACTCCAGAGTTAATGTGGAAGATTTAAAATTAGAGCCATTTTAGTTCAATGGAAGAAAAACTCCACTCACAGATAGAGAACCTGTTGGTAGAAACAGGCATCATCACACTGAATGCCACAGATCTCCAGCATTCGTTACGTAACTAAATGACTTATCAGAATACATTTTGGTTTACATTTCTTCAGACTGCAGTGTAATCTGAGGAATTCTGCAATGCACTATGCACCAGACTACACACTATAGTTTCCCAGCCTGGGAACTGCAGAGGGAAGCCAGGAAAGAATAGGAACTTACCTTTTTTCATTTCCATATGATTTCTGTGCAACTTTCGCATGGAGTATTAGCACTGTTTGATCACCTCGCTCCTTTAGGTAATTTCTCATTGCTTCCCTAAAAATTGAGAAACAAAATAAGCTTTGAATGGTCTTTTGGCTTTGTTTATAATTGTAACAATCCAAAAGTAGCTTTAAAACAACCAAAAAAAAAAACCAAAAACACACACACTCACAAAAAAAAACAAACACAAAAACAAACAAAAAAAAACCCAAAAAAACCAAAACAAAACAAAAAAAAACCAAAAAAAAAAAAACAACCAACACCCCAAAAAAACCACAACACACAACCACAACAAAACAAAACAAAAAACAAACCCCAAACCTAACCAAACACCAAATCGTTAAGAGTCAAGATGAGTTTCCTTTCCTTAAAATAATTACACAGTGTGTGGCGGGGGAATTATCTTGCATGAATCTATCAGTAAGAGTCCATGGTGATTTACAATTAATACATTTTCCAGAAAAAAAAAAAAAAAAGGATGCTTGCCATGTAAAAATCATATCCATGTCAACTGCTACACCATATTCAGTAATTGATTTTATAAAGTATCATGCCACAAATATTTTATTAGAACACTTTATTAATTCAGTGTTGTCTCCTTAATCAATTTAGTCTCTCATGATAATGACAAATTGTTCTGAAATTTTCTTTAAGCTATTAATTAAATCAAGGCAACGTTTATTTAAAAGCTTTCTTTTGGTTGTGAAGATACTAAGAAAAAGTTCCATTCTTTGGCTTGTTTAATCTAGTTTTCTAGGAAAAACCCTCCACTTCCTGCATAAATTCAGGTAAAAAAAAATAATTTAATTAGATTTTCTATTGTTCATCATCACTATAATGACATGTCATATAAAAGCTATAATTACCTCAAACACATTAACAGCAATTCCTTGAGAGAACAATACACCCTATCATTCTTCTGTTCATTAAGCAGCATGCCAAATTCAACACCCTAGGGTTTAGTTGTGTCGGAGTGCTGACAGGAACACTTCGAAGTCCCTGGATGAGCTTTTGCAGGTTGCATGGCCACCAATGCACTCATCTTCAAAGTCAGCAACCAGAGAAATGAATTATGAATTTAACAGCAAGCTATACGAAGAGATGAAACCCTACAGAAGAGAAATTTTTTGGGTGTGTTTTATTTTTTGTGAACAGCACCCACCTGCTGAATTCCCTTTGGACAGTTCTAGAAAATCAAACATTTCCAGTGAAAAAAGATGGAAGATAAAAATCAGTAGTTTGTTGACATGACCTTTTGCAAAAGAAATCCCCACATAGAGTTTCACAGAAAAAAACAAGCATATTGAGGTAGGGGCAGGCTGGACAACAACAGCAATCCAGCTTTTCTAATGATGTTTTGTAAATTCTTGCATTTGTCACGCCTGCATAAAACAGTGAGCAGTGCGTTAGATTTTCTGTATAAACAGCAGGATGTAAGAGCAGAGCAAAGACTTGAATTACTGTTTTAAATTTGGACTAACTTGATCTATTTACATTTGACATTGGTAAAAGTGATGTTTATCCATGAAAGCACACAGAAGAATTGCCTCAAAGCGCACAGACTTTATTTACAACTGTTGTTTAAGAACTTATTTTAAACCACAAAACACAATTCACTGTGAAATTATCATTATACATTTCATTATGATATATTAGCTGCATTTAAGTGGTTTAAAAACTTTTTATCTGACAATTTGAAATACTCTTACTAAGAGTACTGTCATACTAAATTAAGAACATCTGTCACACTAAAAACTGTTGACTTGACTACCACTGAAGAAACTCTCATAACCAACAACCCCCACACAAAACTGCTAGGTGCTACCTAATGTTTACTTAGGATTGCATGGGGAAGAAATTCTGCCTTTTCTACTGGTCTGTTGCCACAGTTGACTTGTATAATCCAAGCTCCTAGGAGAACTAGGAATGTTGCCCTCTGACCCCTCCCACTGATAAATACATAACCATTGCAGTTCTTAAACAACATTTTTCATGATTGAACCTTAAAATTCTCCACAAAGGTAGTACTATTATAGTTTACATTTAAAAACTAGTACAGTATGAACAAAGTAGCATTTTGCTGGAGTTTGCACAATGATGAATAGATTATTCACTGGAGTATTAGATGAACAGGACTAAAAAAAAGCAGAGTAATTTTCCAATAATAGAACTAAAAGCCTTTAAGGATTCACAGTTTTACTTTATAGCATTACATAAAGAAATCCTACTCTTAAAAATTTGTGTGACAATTTTTTCTGTTTCAGCATTCTTCTCTTCTGAGGGAAAAAGCTGCTTGTTACCAGCCTCTATTAGTATACAAAAGTATTACAAGCAACTGCTCTGAAGGATAGTTAGCAGTTCCCAGATGCCTACCCTGAACTTAAAGGAAAGAGTACCTGGCACATCTAGTAGCTAAAAATCCTGTGCATGAACTTTAGTCACTATACTCAACAGAAAACTCAGTTAAAAGACCTTATACTTAATAGTCATTATTTTTGTTGTTCTTAAAACATAGAAGGTCAAGTCTATTGTTTACTTCAAGGTGATACAAACAGGGTTATTGCTCAAGACAGAAAACAGTTCATTACTTAAAACTTAGTATCTTTAAATGTCCATGAAAACAGGCAGACCAAGAGAAAATGACAATGTTCAATTACTTATAAGTCAGTACAGATCAATTTTGCGTTGAGATGAAGTTTAATACTGACACAGGCTAACCTGAAGCTTATCCAGAAATGCAATGAGGTTGGTATCCCCAACACAAAATGTAAATGCTTAGTCCCCCATGTGCACCATGAGGCGTCATAATTTCATTCAAAACATAAGCAGGCCAAAATGACAGTGGGTTTCCATGTCTTTATACAGCACTATTACCACACAAAACTATTAAAAAAAAAAAAAGTACATCTTTTGTACTTCAAGCACACAGTGGATTTTAAACTCAGTAGCTATTTCAAATCGGCAGTTTGTGGCACAGAATAATAAATATTTGCATAGACTGTGTTACAACAGCTACAAAAATGGTGACTACTTAAGAGCTGCTAGTATAAATACTTCCCAGGCAGACCAGGAGCAAATCAGACACAATACTGCAGTGACTCTAAACACTTTTAAGAATGGATTGACTCAATGGTATTATTTGATGCTATCGCTGATTCTTTAGGTTTCACCAAAAATTGGTTGTGCACCCCTTGACAGCACTTAAGTTTTTTTCTTACCTGCTGCATGACAACAGTAATACAATAGCTGAATTTTGGCAGTAAAAAGTGTTATTTTACATGACCTCAAAAGACACTTTTTTACATAAGAAAAGAAATCTAGCTCACTCCTGGTGATTTAACAGTAAGCAGACATACAACCTACTGAATAACCTACAATAACTGGTATGTGAATTCAATACCATTTCTTAAAAGGCATTTTGAGTATCTTATTAGAAGTAAGCGACTGACTGTTCAACGTTTTACATTTGGCTGCTGATTGCATACAGTAACTTAGAATCTTTGATATTTAAAATTCTAGGATTAGCAAGCCACAATTTTAACTTAGAAATCCTTCTGAAAATGAAAAGGGTAACTTTAGAAAATTGTGAAAAACCGAACTTCTTTAATCATTACCTGGTGAGCCGTTTCGGTTGAGGTCGCTCTCCAAATTTCCTGAAAAAAAGAAGTTGTTATTTTTTTAAACAAAAGGTTTTAGTCACAATTGTACAGTGAATACTACCCCAATGTTACAATTTTTGAAAATGTATTGGAATTTGGTCTTTTCTTTGTAATTTCCTAAACAGATTACTATTAAAATATCAGCCACCTCCTTGCAGCAGCTTTTCCCAAAATAGCAGAGCCTTTTTTTTTATTTGGAACACTATATAACTTTCTTTGATAATGGGACATTTACTTTCTTTCTGAATTGCTCTTGACAAGTTTAGATATCACAGCTATGTAAATAACCACAAGATCTTAGCCATAGCATTGACCAGAAATGCCAACAAAAGCAGTTATTATCAACATACAGAAATTAACAGACTTCTCTCAGAGCTGACAAATCACAGAGAATGTTTCCCATCAGGACAATTTCTCAGAAATATGTTTTCCTTAAAGACTTTACAAAAAGGATGACAGCGGTTTTCATACATACTGGTACGGAATTATAGGAAAAGTCTCTCTTGTGGATTGTAGCCAAGCATGATCGAGAAACACCCTGCTATACACTTAATGATTTTTTTAGCCCTGAAGTGTTATGAGACAGCTGTATTTCTTTCAGTGCTTTAACAGTGTTCTTGAGAGAGGGTACACTCTTTACACTGGGTTAAGACTTTCCACAAAAGTCTTTATTTACATAAGAGACTGAATTTACACAGGGTGTAAACATTTTCATTAACAAAAACATCCCCAGATTAAACCAAAAGGGTCAGGTACAAGACCTGAAAAAAGGGGCCGTACCCAGCAATATACATCTGCAACAAACATCTGCTCAAGCTGGTAAGGAAGTATAGCCACAAGCTAAAAATGAGGACACAGAAAAATAAATATGGTGGGTTTAGCTTACCACCTTTCTATCTAAAAATAAACTGAAGGCACAAGAGACTGTGCTTCTGTTCCCAGAGTTCGTAAATACCTCTTCAACTTGCTGAACTCTGATAAGTGGGCTAATCTTTCCCTTTATGCTTCCTGGATAGTTAAAGCCCTCTCCTAATATTGCCCCCCAGCACTGATGGAGGCTCCCTGGGACAACCAGAAATTGATCATTAAATGATGTGACAAGAAATTCCCATTTGTGCAGCATATTTGTCCCGAACTCTACAGCAACCGGTGGTGGAATTTGATATATTCTAATTGCATTTGAGTAATTCTAGAAATATACAGAGTAAAAGTACATAGTTATTGCAATTTATATAGGTAAGCAGAAGAGCATTCTCCTGAAAAGACAGCGACAAAAAACATTCAGCAAATTTTGAAGTTATTTTTCAAGAACCTCAGGTTGCCCACTGTACGTGGAGGAATGGAATAAACAATTTTAAGGTCATTGGACATGTACTTAATTGCTATTTTTCTCTGTGTTATGTATCACTGCATTGACATATTTGTGATGTAGAAATGTCACCAGAGAACCCAAACAGCTTTGCAGTTTGTCAGGAGGAAAGTTATGTCCCAAAGCCTTTCTGCTTCTACCACTTATCTTTTCAGGATCTGCCTAGCTTCATCTCCTGAGCACACCCTGTGCCTCTGACTTTCCCTGGATAACAGTGAGTAGGCGTGCATAGCCCACCTCTCTGGTACTATATATGCAGTTACTATTCTCCCCTGAAGACCTAGGATCATTACATCTGGCAGAGGATTCACCTGCCCGTGTGACTCACTGACTAGACAACAGATTACCTTTAAGCAATATTCTGCAGACAAACAATATCCCTATAGATTAGCTGCCTGATTTTGAGTAGAACTACAGGCTTTGTTTCAATCCCTCTGCACATTTTAATTCACCATGAGGAAAAAAAAAAAAAAAAAAAAAGAAGAGGTGCCTGTTTTGGAGCAAAGGAGACATTATGTGCACCACATTTGCTTGTACTGTGGCCAACAGATCTAATCCAAGATGAGGACACAAGTACATCAGAGACTGCATTAACACAAACTCAGACAAAATCTTGCACCTCCCTAAGGCAACATGAACTCATGAAGAACACTTGAGTGTAGTAAGTACATTCCCCTTGCACATACATTGATTGCTGCCTAAAAAGAGCTTTATTAACAAGGAGTCTACAGAAAACCGTTCTAATACAGAAGGAAAAAAAAAAAAAGAAAAAAAAGAAATAAGCTAAAAAGAAATAAACCACATCTTTTTTTGTTAAGTCATATCCCAAATATATAGCACAGGAATAAGTACTAAAAATCTCCCTTTTTCAGAGGCAGAGCTAAAGTACTGAGTCATTGTGGAGATGCACAGTGTAAATGACCTCTGATCATCTGATGCTCAGTGAAGTACCTTTATAAATCACATGCCAGCTCTCCCTAGCTGCCTCCAACCAAAATGATCTGTCATTAATCTGTAATCAACTTGTGAACACAAATAAATGCTACCCTTAGTAATACGAACCTTACAGAGATGATGCAAACTAAATTTGGTAGATCTTTTATTATTCATTCACATAGACATTAAAAGGAGAGGTAGAATAGGAAGTAATTACATATTTGGATTTACTGTCTCTAAATTAAATTCGGTTACTTTTTCCTCAATAATGTCATCTTGATGAATGACTGATGTTTACGTACCCCAGGCTTCGTGACAATGAAGCACTTTCCTATACCACCTTAAAATAATTTCAAAGATCCCATAAATGTTCTTCAAAACTCTAAGACTTGACCTAAAACCCACTCTGATTAGTGGACATTTTTACTGGAATAACTATATTTTAGGAAAAAATTTATGCAACTATGCTATAAATAGAAGTATTTATACAAGCGACCAATACATACAAGAATCAGACTGATTGACATTGCATTGTTGCACATCCAGTAAAAACCACCTCCCTAGCTCAACAGCACAAGTTAAAGAAGTCATTGAATAATTATTAAGAATGTAATAGGAAACACAAATGTTACCATGTTATAGCATTATTCTGCCACACACCCACCATTCTGAAAACTGCCTGAAGTTCACTGAAAATGTAGGGGGAAAAATGGCCCCTCAAAGTAATAAAAGATACCACAAAAGTGGCATCATCTAGTTCCACTGCCCCTGCTATGGGGAGGGCCACCTCCCACTGCAGCAGGCTATGGAAGGCCCCCATCCAATCTCATGTTAAACACATCCAGTGATGGAGCATCTGCAACTTCCCTGGGCAAGCTGTTCTAGTGTCTCACCAACCTCAAAGTGAGGAACTTCTTCCTAATTTTCCAAGTGGATGCAAAGACCTAAGAGACTAATACAACATACTCAGAATGTGAAAAGGAGACAGTTATTCTCTCTCTTACACAGAGGAATTAGGAAATATATGTAATATCTGAAAATTTCATTTTAGAATAAAAATAATTCTGTGGTCTACAAACAGTGTTGTAAGTAAATTGTGAAACATACTGCTAGAAGACATTGTGGAAGCTGAAAGCACAAATGGACTCAAAACATTAGACAGAAGTCTGGTACAGAACTCCATTAGCTTCTATTAAGCATAATGACCTATTTCTTACAATCTTGTTCTCAGAATAAACAAATTATGTTCTACGAGCAGAAAAGAAGTTACTGGGAGGAAAAAAAAAAAAAAAATGCAGTGTCTATTTACCCTGCCATTCATACTCTTTCCTTAGCCATCCCATTACTGAAAACTAATAGGCACAGTCTAACGTCCAGTACTCCTATGAACCAGATATATTCCACAGCATATGCAACTGCATCCAGGATGTCAGACTTTCACTCACATTGCAAAATTCAAAAGAAAAAGTTTTCCCGTCTTATTTGTATAAAAAAGTGCCACAGGTTTCATTTAATGGTTCGTCTGGATTATTCTTTCACATGATTGCAACCTGATGTAGATACCTGCACTGACAAGGCAACCTGAAGTACAAAAACTATCAGTAACTACCATGTAGAAGAAAAGACTAAGAGGCTTTTTAATTTTTCTTATCTTAAGGCAGTTCATTTTAAATACAAGAAACACATTATCTATGGTTTTGTACTGAATGACAGTCGTTGTAGAAGCTATGACTGCTGTTATTTCAAACTTTCATATCTGACTGGCATGATGAAAAATGAGCCAGTTTAGACATTTCAAGGTTACCTGTCAAAGATTACAACATTTTTCTTGCGTAGATTTTCCCTGGATTTTTTAAAATTTCTTTTTATATTCTGGATTTTCTTTTTAATATTCAGTATTTCTATTCCACCTCTTCATTTGCATCTTGAAAATATGCAGATTGATGGATAACAAAAATATACAGATGAGAAAACTAAAAACCGATCATAACTCCATTCCTATAGTGGTTATTAAGCAAGTCAAATACATATAATTTGAAATTTTATTTGTTAGTTTTATATGTCATTATATCTGAACATTCACAGAGTTCCTCTCCTGTTTTGTATTCATTTTACTATCCTAGACTAAGCACTGTTTCAGGTATACTGTATTGGAATTCTGGACATACAGTCAAGTCGTTTCTACCCACAAAACTAATTCAGTTCAAACTGCATTTTCTTTAGTATTTCCCAACACACTGCACTGCAAACATCAGTGTGAACATTAGTCACACTGTGACCACTTGCTGTTGCATTAAGTTATACTTGTTGTAATAATTTTTTCCTTGTCTTGTATTTTCTCCAACCACTAGTTTGTATTCTATTATTGCATATATTTTGTCTTCTGATGCCTAGCATAAATTAATTCCAGTCGCACATTTTGCACTGTTGGCATAACTTTTCTCCCACATCATGTCCCAAACCACTCTTCTTTTCAAGTCTATCCTTTTCATTTAGCTAGCCCTAGTTTGCCATTCAAACTTTTATTCGAATTTCTTTTCCCCATTCACAGACTAGGAAGTGAACATACTCTTTCTTTTTACATCTCTACTGCCCCTCAAGTAACTATGGAAATGAACAAGTGCAGTAACATTAACCGTACAAATACACTGCCTAGTTTTGCTCACATTTTTAACATTCTCAGATTAGGTAAAAACATGACACAACATCTCGAGTAAGTGTCAAATGCTTTCAGAAAATAACAGAATGCTAAATGCTATTTGGAATCCCTAGCTCAGATACAATATGTACAATAGAAAAATAAAGTTTTCTGTGGCTGTAGAAGTATGAATTTCCACTGCTTCCAACATCTATAAAGAAGCACTAAGACAATCTATCATTTATTATATTCATCTACTAAAAGTGCCGAGATTTTTTTTTCTGTTATAGAGTCTTATTTTCTGAATATAAGCTTAACTGGCTTAGTTTACTTTTTTTTTCCCCCAATGGTTCTGTGTGTCAACTTTGGAACATTAAAACTAAACAAGACAGTTTTGCCATTTGCAAGAAAAAAGGTCATTAATAAACAAACACATAAAATTCACATGCTGTCCCATTCTCAATTTTGACTGAATATCTGTGGCCACTAAGCCACTCTAGCATCCTCCTGCCTGGAAAATGAACTTCAAAATTTTCCAGAATTGGCCTTCAGCCAAGAACATCCTTTTTACAGTCCCTAAGAAAGTCCATTTGCCTTCATTTACCAATCACAGAAGCCTTAAAAAAAGAAAGAAACCAAACCAAACATTCCATAACATTCACAGAGGCAAACTTTAGCAATTTGCCTTAAGAATTCTATCTTCACTTGGCCTATAGACTGACACAATTTTTGGCATCTTGTAGGAATAGAACGGATCTTTCTGTAAATAATACTCTCCAGAGAGGCAAAAAGCAAAAGGGAGTTGTCAAATTTGAGTACAGTAGGAATAAAGCTGAGCAGAATGCAAGCAATTGGAGAGGCCAACAGTGGGGAACAGCAGGAAGAGTGATGACTGAGAACAGCAAGATGAGTGGCAAACTAAGACTTGCTAGGTGAGAAGAATGGGCCTAAGAACATTATAGGAGATGAAGCACCAGAAAAACCTGTGAACAAGGCAAAACATTAACATTTAACTCCAGAATACACAAAGACTAATAAAAACACGCTACAGTTACTGTTTATTCTGTCAACATTTTTTTTTGCAGTAGTTTTCACAGTGTCTTAAAAAATTCAGTATTGAAAATAAAAGCAAAATCCTTGCCTTACCCTGCAGTATCCAAACCACAGCAGATAGCTGTTTGTTGAGATCTCAGTTGAGATCTCTTATTTTCTTTTTGACTTACATGAGCATGAAGAGAACATCATTAGTGTTGGGGGCTAATCCCAGTATGCAGCTAAGTGCCACAGCTGCTTACTTCCCCAGCACTCAAGATGGGTGAAGAGAAAAGCGTGAGGAAAAAGAGAGAAAACTTGTAGGTCAAGACAAAAATTGTTTCACAAAGTAAAAGGGGAAGAAGAGAGAAACAAAACAAAGCAAGCCAGTCACTCACCACCTCCCATGGGTAGACCAATGCCCAACCAGTTCCCAAGCAAAAGCTGAGTAACCTCTCTAAACCAACCTGCCTCTCCATTTTATTGCTGAGCATGACATTATATGGCATGGAGTATATATCTTTGGTTAGCTTGGGTCATATGCCTGGTTGTGTCCCCTCCCAATGTCTTGCTCATCCCCCAGTCACTGTGAGGGGACAGACTGAGAAACAGAGAAGGTTTTGATGCTGTGCAAGCACTGTTCAGCAAAAGCTAAAACATTACTATGTTATCAACATTATTTTGGTCACAAAGAATACAGCATCATACCAGCTGCTATCAAGAAAATTAACTCCATCCCAGCCAAACTCAGTACAATGAGAACACTAAAGAAAAATGGATGCTTTCTACATGTGAAACAAGTTTGAGAAGTCCCACTTGCCTTAAACAAAGCTGTCAAATAAATTAGTTTTGAAACAAACACAGTGTGCATAGGCTTATGAGGGGATAGAGATGATTAAGAACACTAATTTAAATACAGAATAGAGTGACTAAAGATTTTACTTCCTCAGAGGAGGTCTGAGGGGAAACAATGCTTGAAACAGGAGGAGTTTAATGAAATTATTTCAGATTTTTATATAATCTCTAGAGAATTCTCTCTCTCTATGCAATTCAGAAGGAAAGAAGAAATTCCAATCCTTACTCTCCAACAATATGAAGCGACAATGAAGTCTGGTAAAGAGACTGAAGTTTCATAATTTCTAATATCTACCAAATAGCTGGTATCTCAAAAGCCATTAAGTGTGAGAGGACTGGGGAGGAAGAAATAGTGCCATTTCAACTACTATAGGTATACTGTATTTAGGAATGTAGCAAAAGAAACCTCTGTGCTTTGCTTAATCCCAGTTCTAAAAACACTGTCATCAAATGAAACCTCTTCCTAGACCTCTTGCATAGCCATGAAACTTATGAAAGAATGTGAAGAGTTTTAGGCTGGACCGTAAAACAAAAGCCTTCTAAAGAAAGAAATTAAAATAAGACAAGTAATTTACGGGTATTTTTTACCATTCTCTCTCAACTTTAAAACAATTGCTACATATCTGGAGAGGTATAAAGTCTTTCAAATATACATTCATCATTTAGCACAAGATGGAAGATTAATTTAGTCATAACAGCACCTACTGCTTCAACCAGAAGCAGCAAAAATACTTTAAGGAATTCATTTCAAGTTGCTATGTGATCACAAACCTATTAAACATGGTGAACTGCAAGCTCACCAGTATGTGACCTCACTAGGTTTACATGGCCTACTGAGGTTATCAGAGATCTAGGGAAGAGAAATACTAAGTTTTCTAGTTTTTACATTTAAGCTTTGAGGATTAATATAAAATAATTAATACAAAAGTATTCCTTTTTAGCCATTAACAGAAATATCATCTGAGAAAAGCTGAAAGAAATGGATTCAAGTAACATACTGGGACTCCGTTTTCTCTCTTTTAATCCTCTGCCCATTTCCAGCTTCAGTTTGCTTACCACAGACAAATCAAGCAGGGAACTGAAGCAGCACCGAGGAAAGTGGACTTTAAACATGCTTAAAATTATCTAAGGCAGCATATATACAACGGTGCCCATGTACAGGACACAATGAACAGCTGTCAGAAGCTACCCTTTAACCTTCCATTTGTTAAACACATATAAGTAGTATATGGCAACTTACACGGCAAGATTCAGCTACTCCACATCAGCCTTGGTTTGTTTTTGAAGATTTCTACATTTTGAGTAACATGTTACATCAACAGTAAAAACAAAGCAGCAGATGTATGTTTTAAAGCAGAATAATTTTCTGTTAATGCAAGTATATTTTCCTATGCACAGATTTCTGTAAAGACAAGCTTCAAGTATTGAAAATACTTCTGTGCATTCACCTACACAACCGTATTTTCTTACAAACATTTCAGAACACAACTCCCAAGGGAAAAAAAAACAATCATCTATCACTAGGAAACATTGTCCCATCTGGTGTTTTCACAAAGAGAATTCCTATGCATTAAAAAAACCTGTCCATTTATGATCCAGCATGAGCTGGCATATAAAAGAAAGACTACAAAATTTCATACAGTGGTTTCTGCTACAATTGGTCTATGAAACAGACATAAAATGTAGCTGTTGATTCACATCACTTTAAATATTTGTTTGCTGTTGGAGATAACTGATGCATTTGATTTCTGTAAGTGCATCTTATTCCACACTGATATCCTGTCTTTTTGAAAATTAAGATGAAAATATGGCACTGTTATGACTTGCCAATGGTAAAAACGCACAGCTCAAAATAGTGACGTTCTACGGGTTTAACACATGATTAAAAAACTAAAACACCTAGAGGACACAATTTCTAAGAGATTAATGTAAAAAACCATACAATTAGATATATGAATTCAGTTAAGATGGAAGTAAACACAAGCCATTAATATTACTTATGCTCAAATGGAACATTTCACGTTTCTCTTTTCTATGGATGAGGATATTGAATAAATAGATCATCTTCTCCAAAACGAGTTCAATATTCATAGGTCTGATCACTAAGGGAAACAGAGACAGTCATACTATAACTAATATCCAGCGCTAAACACATGCAATGGAAACACAAATTAAAAGTAAAGAACTAAAATAAATAAACTTACACTGTCAAAAGAAAGGACAGGTGAAGTAATTATTCTCTCAGCCACCCCACTCCATGTCCCACACGTATGTTTTCTTTGCCCTCCACTGATATTTATAGTTTGTTATAACTTAATGCCATACAGCCCAATATGAAACAGCCCACTCTGTAAGTGTCTCTAACCACTGTGGCTTTGTCTGCATAGTATCTTAGAGAAAGAAGTTTTTAAATCCTCAGACTACTCACACCCGCAACATTTTATAGTCTTTTTCTATTTCCTTTCCCCTAGTAGAACCACAGAAGTTGTTGCTGTGCTACTTCCTCAATAAAAATACTGCTATGGCCATTAGTTCTAAGAAAGGTGCAGAATACACTGAAGATTATGTATATAATTATGTAAGATTATGTAAGAGAGCTTTTGCTTTTTTGTTTGGTTTGTTGGGGGTTTTTGGTTGTTTTGGTTTTTTTGTTTTGGTTTTTTGTGTGTGTGTGTGTTTTTTGTTTTGTTTTCTATGAACATACTTAGATATATGTAGTATGACATCTCTAGCTAAATGCACAGATAAATGACACATTCCACAGGCTCTCATTCTTTCTACGGTATCACAAACCTGAGGTATGGAAACTGCTGAAAAAATGACACCTATCTCCCCTGTTGCTCCCTCCAGATGCAACTGTGCGAGTAGACACAACCCTCTAATGCTCATGAAGTCAGCAAAATGACAGTACCCATATCATGATCATACCTCAGGCTACTTCACCATTAAGGGCAAACACACGCATTAACAGTGTCTTGTGCAGTCATCAACTCACTCTCACTTTCACTTGCCAGTGACATTTAGGCCCCAATTCTCATTAGGGTGTCTACTGTAATAAATAGTGCTATAAAGACTTTGGCCTGAAGCTTACAAGTTGAATTAAAAGCTAACTCATTTTAAAAAATAAATATAGTTTACATATCCACACATAATGTACAAAGAGCCAATCTGCTTTGAAATACTACTGACCCAGTGTACCCTCCTTCTTATCGATTCTACAAAAGGAGACAAAATTAATTAAAACCTCACCAATCAAGAATGTCTAAGGGACATGAACAATGCTAGCATTTCTCGTCTCCTAAAGTCCTTTTCACCTCTGTAAGGTTGATGGGTGGTCCAACTGCACTGTGGCTCTTTGGAAGTAGGGGGCACAGCAGCCCCTGAAATAACAAAACCAGACAGTTTTTGATCAAGACACAAAGCATTCCCTCTCTTCAAGACACACACACAAAAAAAAAAAAAAAAAAAAAAAAAAAAAAAAAAAAAAAAAAAAAAAAAAAAAAAAAAAAAAGACCCACCTGCTCCAGGGTGAATGCCACCAACCATGCACTATCACATCTTTGTATGGCATGATCCTGTACTAGTAGCTTCAGCCTATACCTAAAGAATTTAAGTCCTCCAGCACAGGCAACAGGTTTCAAGCACGTAACAAGTCTTCTACTGTACAGCACTATATACACTTTTGGCACTATATCAAATAATACTGATATAAATGCAATAGAAAAAGCTCTGCTTCATTTAGTCACGCCCTCTCACTGGAAGTCACTGGTTCAATTAGAAACTCCCTCTCCCCTTTCTGACCCACTTTCATCCTCCCACGTTGCTTTCATTATTGTCTTCTCTCTTTTCCAATCCCCATAAAAAGAAAATCACAGAACCACAACTGCAATTTAAATACAGCTTGCACCATATCAATAAATAGGCTCACTTTTAAATGACTTACAGAAAGTAAGCAAATCCACTCCTTTATAGTAATCTACCTGTATTTGAAAAAAGCTTCATCTAGTAAATCACTACACTGGAACACGATTCTAAAAATCAAAGGTCCAGTCCAAAAAGGACATAATTCTAATCTAGGCAGAACTCACACAACTGTCACACTATTAAGCCAATAAAACAAGGACGGACAGCTTATTCAAGAACAAAAAAATACCTAAACATTTATCTGGTGATGTTTTCCCCCCCTTTTTTTTTTGCTGTAGGCATCTGCTGCAAGATGCCCAAGGACTTGAAATATACTATAGAACTTGGATATTATCAACTTAAAGGATGTCATTAAAATGTTGGAATGGTGTGGCATATAAGAAACATAATAAAAACATTACATCATTTATTAAGATTCTTTTATATTCACATGCTATTATTTCTTTTTTTATTTACTCCCTAATAGCACTGGCTCAAATGTTCAGTGGAAACTACAGGTTTGCACACGCTTACCTTAGCAATTGAAACAGTTACCACCTTTTCAAACCAGCACACCAACAGAATGTCAGTCCCTAAAACACAATATAATTTGGCTCAGCTATTGTAACTGCACAGGGAACGTTCAATATAAGGCTCATTAGTTTTATCTTCATCCACTCAAACTAAAAGAAGAGTGACTTGTTAGGAAAAAGGAATAAAACTGCACACAGGTCACAAAATTAGATAGTAAAATAATGGTAAAGTGCTAATAGATAAAAAGAGTCTTAAGTATGCCTCCACATATATAATATCCCACATTCACAGCTTTCAGTGGCAACTACTTTGCTCAGTTTATGGTTATTAGCATTCTTCTTATCCTTCTAGAACAGTAAAATTTCTCCTGGATCTCAGCTGGCACATTACCTGTGAATAGGTATTTCACAAGTTAACTTAATTTCCTAAGAAAGTTATTCTATATCCTCTACTAAACCATAACTTAAGTACTAGTGAGTCTAAAAAACAAGCAGCTACCTTTTCTTTTATGAAGTTAAATTCCTAAATGTGGTAAGAACAGAGCTACTGAGTAATAAAGCAGTGCTTTTTACAGTTACCAATGCCCATAATTGAAAATAAGATTTAGTCTGAAGGTGGTTATTTTTTTTAGATGCACAGGGAATCAACTTTAATAAACTACTGATTGTTACCTCTGTTGCCTGATTACTTGAGGGAAGTTACAAATTAGACACACAATGAGACTCTTTAGACCGCTTTCCTGCCAATATAGGAACCCTCCACTATACTATAGCACCTGAGGATATGCTCAACCTTGCTTTCAATGATTGAATGTTTGCAGTGTTCAGAGAACAGTTTCCCCTCTTTAAATACATCTTCCATTCTTAACTGAAGATAAACATTCATCTTCTGTGTGGAAGGCAACTTAAATAAATTTTAAAAAAAAGGTGAATAAAAAAGAAGCACAAAAACTTAAGGTACATGGTTTTCTTTGAATTGCCACTGTTCACTGTAATGCCAAAAATAAACAAGAGGCAGAAACTGTGAATGGTTTTGCAAGGAAGTGGTGAAGAACCATACTGAACTTGCAACAGAGGAAGATTCTCAAAAAGCCAGCCTAACCTCACTAACCATAAAGGCAAATATGTATTTCTTTTGAACACCACTTAAAGATAACAGGTTCCTGACAGGTTTGTCAGCTCAAAATTTCTAACCTCTATTAAAGTAGTATTTTAATCACTCTTCCACATGCTCTTCCTTACTCTATACCCAAACAAAGTAGCTTCATTACTACAACAAGCATTTCCTATCAGCTGAAAAACAAGACCGTAATAATCTGTCTCTAAGGTGCTTACTGTCCTGCTCCAAGCTCCTCAACCAGCTTCCCCCTGCACCACCTGCAGAGCTCAGACCTTCAGAGAGTGCCAACTCAGCCCATCAATCTGTTACACCACTAATACACTGGGAGGCAGGAGAAGGAGGGAAACCAGTGGTTTTACTTGCAGAAAGCTGTTCGGTCACCTCAGCAAATTCAATGTTAACAGAAGCCAAAAGAGATTACACAGAAGGAGCAGCTCAGCTTGTTTTCTCTTGCATTCTAGCAAGCCTCTAGCTCTCATGGGAAACAACTGTATGTAAGAAAATAGAACACAGAAGAATTCTGTAAGAAAAATGACCTGCAGAAACCAAGTCTTAAACAGCAGACTAACATCCTTAATCAAAAGTTTAGCTCAGGGTAGGTGTAAGGCTCTGACCCCAAATGCAGTTAGAACTTAATGCAAAATGACAGTTAAGTATACTAACATCTCTAAGGTTTAAGCAGACCAACTCTGACAAGTCTTGCTGTGACAGTTTAAGTCATCACTGTCTCAAATGCCTCTCTCACCTCTCTAGTAGGTCAGGGTAAGCAAACGTGCCTGTGTCACAGCCGCTCCAGTTCACAGTTGAACTGTGGCTTCACAGGCAGCTGAGCTGATTTGTCACCACCAAACAGTTCTTGCCTGCCAGCTTCCCTGTGGCTACGCTGACCTACCCTTACACACCAAACTCCAGAACTTGTCAGACGTTTCCACAGACAGATTAAAATCAGTAACCCAGAACAAAAACTATCTTTCAGGGGAGTAGGTGGATGAAAGGAAGACAAGTGAACTTTATTGATTCAGTCACGAACCCATTGAGTGCAAGTGCCACCACAAAGCAATCAAGAGGAACACTCAGAGGAGAATGCAACCACCCACTTCAGTAGCAGCACACTATTAGAAATACAGCACATCCACAACTTCGGTTTAGACCCACTTCACTGTATTTTCAAAAAATGTAATAAAAAAACAATTCATACATTCCCTTTACTGATCTTGTTTTAGGAACTGTAAGCTCTGACAACAATAATGTATACAGTACATACAGCCCACCAAACCAAGTTTCAAGAGTCATTTTATAAAGGCTTTACTATAAAAAATGTCTTTAGGAAATGGGGATGATTACCTATTATTCCCCTCCTCCAGCAAGTCAGCCTGTTGCGGCAGTATTTTTATTTCTTTTTAATTTTAAGCACAGTATTATTATAGTCTGTACCCTCTCCTTTCATTCCCTTTCTTCTTCCAACTTCCATACTGCTGTAATCCTTGAAAATGCAAAATGGTAGCAGCTGCTTATATGCATTAAAATGAAATTGCTAGAGTTGTATAACTCACTGATTCTAGACTTGTTTTACAAGTATCAATAAGCAGAGCATAGCTTATCAGCTCATAAGCAGGTTTCTACGAAAACAGTAATTTCCAAACTGGCAAATTAAATTCACCTCTCCAGTAGATCAAAATGATGACACAGAACCTGTGAATACACATACTTTTTAACAAAGCTGTATTTGTCACAAATCTCTTTTACAAAATTAGTTTCCTAGATTTCAGATGTTTTTGCATTGCATCACCCAGGAATTATGTGGTTACACTAACATTAACTGGGCGCAGTTGCAAAATGAGCTGTCAGTATCCTAGAATTAATCAATCTCAAGTATATTGTTTCGTAATTAAGCTTATGAATACATCATCCCATGAATGTAAAACCAACAGCAATAAACACACATCCCAGAAAATGGAGAATTAGAAGGCTTTTTTTTTCAACTTTCTATGACAACTAAATCATTTGGAGACCATTCTTCATTGTCAATCTTTTTCACAGAATCATAGAATGGTAGGGGTTGGAAGGGACCTCTGGAGATCAAGTACAACCCCCCTATCAATGTAGGAACACCCAGGGCAGGCCACACAGGAACAGATCCAGGCAGGTCTTGCAATTCTCTAGAGGAGACTCCACAACCTCTCTGGGTAGCCTGTTCCAGGGCTCTGTCACTCTCATAGTGAAGAATTTTTTCCTCATGTTGAGGTGGAACTTCCTGTCTTTCACCTTGCTACCATTACCTCTTGTCCTATCACAGGGCACAACTAAAAAGAGACTGGCCCCTTCTACTTGACACCAACCTTTCATATATTTTTAAACATTAGTAAGATTCCCTCTCAGTCCTCTTTTCCAGGCTAAACAGCCCCAGGGCTCTCAGCCTTTCCTCCCAAGAGAGATGTTCCAGTCCCTTCATCATCTTTGTACCTCTCCCTTGGCTCTTGCTAATATTTTCCTGTCCCTCTTGAACCAGGGAGTCCAGAACTGAACACATTACTCCAGATGTGGTCTCACTAGGGCAGAGTGGGAGAAGAACCTCCCTTGACCTGCTGGACACACTCTTCTTTATGTACCCCAGGATACCACTGGCCTTCCCAGCCACAAGAGCACATTGCTGTTCCGTGGATAACTACTTGTCCACCAGGACACCAAGGTTTCTCTCCATGAAGCTTTCCAGCAGGTCCACCCCTACCTGTACCAGTACATGATGATGATCCTCCCCAGGTGTAGGACTCTACACTTACCCTTGTTGAACTTCATTAGTTTTGCTTTTGCCCAGCACTCCAGTCTGTCCAGATCTTGCTGGATGGCAGCACAGCCTTCCAATGTATCAGCCGCTCCTCCCAGTTTAGTATCATCAGCGAACTTACTGAGGCTACACTATTCATCCAGGTTATTGATGAAGATGTTGAGTAAGACTGGACCTAGCACTGACTCCTGGAGAGCACCATTACTTACACGTCTCCAACTTGACTGCACCACTGATCACAACCCTCTGAGCTATACTGTTCAGCCAGTTCTCAACCAATCTCACTGTCCACTCTTTTAACCCACAAGGACGTTATGGGAAGACAGCATCAAAAACCTTGCTGAAGTCAAGGTACACAACATCCACTGCTCTCCCTGCATCTATCCATTCAGTCACACCACCACAGAAGGCTATGAGATTAGTCAGACATGACCTAGAATCAAAGAAATGTCTGGGTTGGAAGGGACCTCTAGAGGTCATCTAGTCCAACCACCCTGCTGAGAGCAGGGACATCCTCAACTAGAGCAGGTTGCTCAGAGCTCTGTCAAGAATGTCTCCAGGGATGGGGCCTCAACCACCTCCCTGGGCAACCTGTTCCAGTGTTCCACCACTCTTGTGATAAAGAACTTCTTCCTCATTTCTAATCTAAATCCATTCTTTTTTTAATTTAAAAGCACTGCCCCATATCCTTTCACTACAGGCCTTTGTAAACAGGCCCTCTCCAGTCTTTGTATAAGCTCCCTTCAGGTACTGGAAGGTGGCTATTAGGTCTCCCTGAAGCCTTCTCTTCTCCAGGCTGAACAATCCCAGCTCCCTCAGCCTGTCCTCATAGGAGAGGTGCTCCAGCCCCCCCGATCATCTTTGTGGCCTTCCTCTGGACCTGCTCCATCAGGTCCATGTCCCTCCTGTGCTGAGGGCTCCAGAGCTGGATGCAGTATTCCAGGTGAGGTCTCACCAGAGCAGTGTAGAGTGGCAGAATCACCTCTCTTGATCTGCTGGCCACACTTCTTTTGACGCAGCCCAGGATGCAATTGGCCTTCTGGGCTGCAAGCACACACTGGCTGCTCATGGCCAGCTTCTCATCTACCAGCACCCCCAAGTCCTCTTCTGCAGGGCTGCTCTCTATCACCTCCTCCCCCAGCCTGTATTGATAGTGGGGATTGTTCTGTCCCAGGTGTAGGACCCTGCACTTGCTCTTGAACCTCATAAGGTTCACCTGGGCCTGCATCTCCAGCTTGTCCAGGTCCCTCTGGATGACATCCCATCCCTCTAGTAAGGAGGGGGGACCACCCTTTAGTAAATCCATGCTGGCTATTCTTGATAACTTTGGTTGGGCTACAGGTCTACAAGTGGGGAGCATTTTAAATAAGCAAATTATTCTTAAACCTTTAAAGTCACATAACTAACAGGAAAATTGGGTGATATTCCCTCTGCAGTTTAAAAACCTGTGTTTTACTAAAAACATAAATGTTTTAAAAGATTTAAAAGCTTTGGATTTTTGTTGTTGAATTAATCTACAGGCAAATTAATTTAAACTTCTGTTTTAATTATATAAGCTAGAAGTTCCTTTCAATTACCACTATTTCTAATTGCAAAATTCAAATAGTTAGAAACAAATTGCTAGAGAAATATAACCTCCACAATGCCTATCATCAAATATAATACGTTCAATAACTGTTTTGGTAAATAGGACAATGATACCTGAGCAAGATAATTAAATAGACACTCCAGAAATAAACTTTTACTTATCCTTATCACAGTAGATTTATAACTATATGAAAAGATTAGATTACATGTCTGGGATGTCAGCAGGCTAACACTTTAACCTTTCCTCCAGTATTATAATATTACAGCTCTTTTACATAGTTACTCATGCTCCTATTGTGCCCAAATAACTTTTATGGGACATTTTTCATAAGAAAAAAATAACAATCTGCAGAGCACAAGTGTAAAGCAGTTACTATATTGTCCATTTTTTTTTTTTAATGGAACTTGTGTGAATCATATTTAATTCAAGTAGGCTTGCTTTTCAGGTTTGTCAAGTTTAAACTCCACACAGATGCAAATTACTGGCAAAACTTCTCCCTGAATCTTAATGAGGTACACTATAAACTATGAAGCTGATGTGAAAACAAGAGTGTTTCTGAGATAAATTTTCCTTGACCTAGGTATTCTAAGTGTTTAAGGAACTATTATTTCAAAAGAAAGTTTCACCCACCAGCACTTAACTTCTGCATGATCTTGAACCTCTGAGTGTTAAAATGCTAGTTTCCAAGAACAATGCCTCTGCTGGCACAAATTTTTGTGTAAGGATTTTACTACATGATAAGCGTGCCTAAGCAGCGTTGCGAAGGCTCCCAATCACTGAGCTCTGAGCCCAGCCTCTTTTCAAAACATTGTCTCATCCTTTCAAGTACATTCAGGCCAGAAGGGAAGGTAAATTGTCAAAACTGTTTTGAAGTACTAAACAACGAAATTCAAGAAGTCATTTCATAAGCAGCTACCACTGTCTCAATCATACCTTGACTGATTTAAAAATGATCGCCAACACAGCACTGACAAGTGCATAGCATGTGGAACACGCTAATCAATAGGGAGCTTTCCTCCCTGCAATTCCTGCCTACTGCTGCTTCAAAGAGGGCAGACAGAGTTCTCCAAGAAAAACAGGAAAATCATGGACAAATGCGATCATTACGGTTCAGCAATCAGATAAACTGAACCATACAGATACCAGTGCAGCCAAGATAAATGAGGAAAAAAAAAAAAGTCACTTCTAAATAAGTTTAAAGAGAAGAAACCAGTTTTTAAAGACAAGTAAGTTTTGATGAATTTTATGAAAACTCAGCTGGATAGACATTTCCAAAATACCGATATCACTGAAATGAAGACAAGCAGAACTTGGAAATTACATACTTTCACATCTGGTCACTTTGCATATGGCATGTGGATAGTGAGTAAGCATATGCCTTAGCTAAACTACAGTTACATTTAGCCCACTGGGGATGAAGTAGCTCATGGTATTGTCCCATAAACTCTCCTCATGATACAGTACACAAATGTGTAAGAAACACAAGTTCTTTAGCCCAGCTGTTTATAAAAACTTGGAAGACCAAAAAAACCTGTTACTTGACAATAGCATATGCAAAATACAGTCTAAACAAATGAAGAAAATTCAGAATGCCAATTTTCAAGTGCTTAAATTATCTTATATGGTCATGGGAAAGTTTAAACACTGTCAAAACATCATTCATGTGTACAGAATGCAACACCAGCATTTCATCTTACAAGTCTTTTCAATGTGTTATCTACATGCAGTTCACTAGGGCATAAGAAATATAGAAACCACTTGTTTGCTCTACATTCAGATTGTAAGTAGAGGGTCTCCAGACTTTCTGATGACAATAATAAATTATGAAATGCAACTAAACTATTGAGTTACACAATTTCAGAGGCCCTACCTTAAGTGGATTTTTAGACAAAAAACCACCATGTTTGAGTTGCATATTAAATTTATTTATGACTATAAACCTCTTGGAACAGGTAGCAAATTATGCTACATTTACCAGCCCAAAGAAAGCCTAATAAAACATTCTGGCAATTTAAAGACAAACACCAGAAAAGTGTATCACTATGTAACTTTTTAATTGATTTATTTCCCCAGTGGTTCACAGGTTGTAATAATTTTGTGTGCCAAGTTACCTACCATATTAAGTGTGATGCTGTCTAGCCCTTTAAATAGATGGTATTGCCATAGGGAGAGAGGAAGAACTGCTGGACTGCTACTATGATGAGAAGGGTAGTGGGAGAAGTGAAATGTGAGCAACAGGTTTGGAAGCCTGAGGTATTTTTCACTTCTGTTTTGTATTTTTTCCATGTACACAGGAAACTCCCTTGGGGGAAGAACGACCAACTAAATACAAGAACATGTGTAAAACAGAAAAGTCATTCGATGTTTCCATACCTTAACAACAACAACAACAACAACAAAATTACAAAAACTTCAACACTGAGATAGCAAAATATATTTTTCCCACCTCCAAAATTTCTTCAAACAACAGTCTTTGCAGTAGCAGAAAATTCAGGAGAATCAAGAGACAAGAGGGGATTAGGATGCCTGCACACACATCATCATCATCTACCTTCATACTCAGAGTTAATTTTTTCCCCAACCCCAGACTACTGTCCATCTATTCCCCTCCATTCTCGTTCTGCAGCTGCAAAGCGAGTAAGGCAGTGATGAGGAAGAGTGGCAGAGTTAAGACAGTCCTAGAGGTGCAGAGCCTTCTGCCCCCACTGCTGGTGGATGCAGCAGTTATTTTTATTCAGGCCAAGGCTCAAGCAATCCATTTGTCCACCTCCAGCAGCAGGATTAACGGACAGGTGAAGAAGAGTAAGAACCTGACAAGCCTAAATGGTACTTCCCCTGAACATTCTCCTGTCTATGACTGTTTTCAGTTCAGGGGATTTTCTGAGCCCAGTGTTGATGCCAGGAATGAACAAAGCTTTTATTAATAAAACTGGATCGTACATTGTCAAAGCACACTGTAGATAAAAATACCACACATACTGTGTGCTTTGGAAACCAGTGGGTAGAGGAGACCAAGGGAAAGTTCTGATATAGAACAGGGCTACACTAGATATGCAAGGGAATCCCAGGGCAACTTGGCATCATCAGAACTTGAAGAGTCACCCCACCCCAGAACTAAAAAATCAGTTCCAACATGTCAGCAAAACCACTTTAATATTGGAGTGACACTTGAAAAGCCTGGAAATCACATGGCTCAGAACCACTGACCCCAAGCACTGCAACAGAATGTCACAGCTGTCTGAAGGTATGCACAGAAAGCCAGCTGTAATCTATGATATTATAATGCAAATGCTTATTAATAAAATTAACTACAAACAGTAAAGGAAAGCACAATGAATCTCTACTAGTCATCTGCTTTTCAGAAAGATGATTTAAATAAATAAGAAAAGAGCTTCTATATTTGAGGGTCCCAAGCAGTTTTGCTGTGGTACCGTGAAATACAAGCCTTATTACCAGATGTTTCCAACTTTTGAAAACAAAATAAGACCTGTCTTTCCTTTTTTTTTTTCCTTTTTAAAAAATCCCAAACAAAACAAAACAAACAAACAAACCCAAAACAAACAAACAAAACCCTACAAAAACCAAACAAACAAATGCTGCAGATCCACCTGAGGTTTTATTTTTGTTTTGGAAGGGGGAAATGGGACTAAGGGGTATTTTGTTTAAGGATTTTCTTTCCCAGTGAAAGGATTTTCCAGTTCTCCCAGAGGCTGGCAACTAGAAACCACAATGTCCTTTAGGAAATAAATCTTCATTAACTGCACAAACAATGCCATGCACCAAACAGACAGGCACACAACAGCTGCTCAACTATGCTACTTTTAATAGTTACAAGTTCTAGCCAACCACACCAGCACACCTTGGGACACAACTAAAGCATGCTCACCATCACAGCACTACTCTCCACGATAAACAAGGAGTATAGAGAGGTCCTGAGAGCTCTAGTTATCTTGATTGATTTTGTAATGAAAACCAGCACAGTCCATCCTTTCAGGTGTACCAGAGCCCATGTTAAAAGGGCTCCCTGAACCTGCATGACACCCAACAGATAAAGTTTGTGAGTAGTAAGAATATCTGAATACAGGCTACTTAGAAGAACTATACTGTGCCAAGACCTAGGGCATTTTGAACTCAAAGTCCTCAAGAAGATGTCTCTAACAGCTACAATTAACTGTATACACTGTAGAAAACAGACAGCATCAAGGGGACCTGAAACAGAAAGACAAAAGCAAGTGGACAATGCAACAAACAGCCTCTGGCAGAAGAAAATGTAGTGGACTCTGTTACAGATTATTTGGCAAAGGAGAAGCTGATAAATGACTCAACTCTTAGGAGAACAGCATGAAGTTACTTTTGGCTTCCAAGACAGAAATTAAGAAAGCAGCTGAAAAACGGAAGAGGCCACAGACAGAAGGCGCAATGAAGATCTGGGACAAAGCTTAAGTGTTTGCTTCCTGTTTCTCCAACTAGAGTCCCGTGTTGCAAGACTGAATGTTTGAAGGTTTCTTTTACCAAAGGAGAAAGGTTGCACACGCCGAGGCTCACTGGCTGGAACTACTATTCAATTCTGGCATCAAAAGGTCATGCCTATTTGATTTTAAAAATTTTGCTACAAAATGATGGGGGAGGAGGGATTTAGCTAAAAGGCTACAGGAGCTGTTTAATCACTGAGAATAAATGTTTAAAGAAAAAGTGCACCAGTGTAACACATCTACTTCGGGAATATCTTGATGTTAACCTTTCAAATACTTTTTTTTGAGATGCAACAATAACAGAGAAGGTCATGACAACCGTATCACAAAATCTACAAGCTACTACGGATTCCTTCTATAATGAGAACAACAAACATAGGAGAGAACTACTTTATTCAAACTGGTAGCTTTTAACCTATACTAAAAAAAAACAATGTGAATACTACTTGTCTAAAGCTTTGAAAATAAATTAACAAAAGCAAATCTGTTTGCATTCAACCACGGAGGCAGGAAAAATGAAAAGTTATAATTTCATGCAGAAAGTTACACAGGTTCTTTTAAAGTTACACGGGTTCTTAACATCTTACCTTAAGAGAAACTTTATGTATAGCAAATATTAATTTAAGTTGAATAACAAAGCTGCATAACAAACAACCTTAAGTTTATCTGCAACACACACTGCTTTTTTGGGCAAACCTTATTTACAGGATTTAGCTTTCAAAACCTGGTCTCAGCTTTCCTTTGTTTACTTTCATCGCTTCAAAAACAATCCTTTCTCCCAGTTCTGTTGCTTTAGAAATGAACCATGTTAGTAAGAACAAAGTGTCCTGCCTGCTTCTTCACAGCTTTCAATACACTCCCTACAAAGCCACTAGCAACAGATTGCAGTCTAACTTCATTCAAAGTTCTATTTTATCCATTCCTCTTGGAGTAACAGGAGGATAACAAAATTGTAATAGTTTCCCATACACTTCTAAGATGATGAAGAGGGCTGAAAGATGGCAAAAGAGAAGGGGTACTGAAGGGGAGTAACAAAACTCCAAAATAAAAGCGATCCTCCACTATCTCTTCCTAGCTCTCAAAGAATATATTTTCTGCCTTCATAATATTACCACTTAGGATCTTTCTTTGGCTTTCCCTGTATAACAATTTTCTTCATCTCTCTGTATCAATGTTTTGTCTTTTGTTCTTGAACTTTTTACATTTTATTTTCTCTTTTGCTGGGAGACAAGGAGGTCATCAGACATCCCCTCTCCAAAGACAGCGATATGGTCAGGTTCCAACAAGGAATAGGGCTTGGACTTGACTTAAAATATACAGTTGTTACGATTATCACATTGGTGGAGTAGTAACAGCAACTTCCCCATTCTGTATATAATGGTGGTAATACCAGAAGCATACCACAAGCCATATAGGACTAGTAACAGCAAAAATCCAAGGGAAAAAAACCAAAACAAAACAAAAACATCCCAGATTCAGAGTAAGCAGCAGCACTGTTGGGAAGTAGTTTGGAAATCGTGCTCCGGACAAAGTTAAGTGAACACAGACTGCTCGTGAACAAAGAGAAAAGGATTTATACAGAAACATCACGGGGGGGGGGGAAATATAGAGAAAGTATTCTGATGTGCTGCTACATTGGAAAAAAAATAAATGTTTAGAAACAGAAATAATTGAGTACTCATCACAAAATTCAGGAGAGAACAAGACTGAAAGTAACTAAGTAAAATAAAACCACAACATTACTTCAACATGTTGTATATATAACAAGAGGAAGCAGAATTCACCAGATCTAAACCGGAATCAGAGGAAAGGAATGTTGAGCAGTGGTTACACACATTTCTCAACCATTGTCAAAATAAAAAGGAGAAAATATTAGTTAGGAAAGCAATTTGAGCAGTGGTAGAATAGCATCTTCCATCTTTGGGGGGAAAAAAAAAAAAGTAGTATCATTACAGAAGGAAATTGCCTAAAATCTGGACATTAAGTAGGAGAATACTGAATACAACACAGAAAGTATGGAAGCGCCATCAGTAAAATCTACATTAAGTACATTAAACAACAATATCCACAATGTGAATCCTATGCATCAGGAGCACAGAAGAAAACTTCCAGTAAGTGAAGAAGTCTCTTATCTCTACAGATGAAATACTCATCATCACTTAACTTCTGTCAAACACAAGTCTGATAGTCTGTTGGTTTAAGGTTGTTTTTTTTTCTTTTTCTTAACTGTTCCAACCAAAAAAGACAAACTTTCAAATCTGAATGATTTTTCATGACTATGCAAACTGACAACTCTAACTGGTAACTTTAAATGCCACACAAACAGTAAGGTGAAACAGCGAAGAGACAGTTCAGTTTTCCTGATTGCTTGCTAAGCATTGAACAATATATAAAAAAAACCCCCAAACTTCCTCCAGAAGCACTACCTGGATGAATCACTGGTTATGTCCAGAGAGTTCTTTCTTATATATTCTATTTCCATATGGAAATTAGCCTAGATTCATAGAATACTCACACAAGAACTGGCTTCAAACTCTGTCTTGACAGGTACCTTCAGCATTATCTTCTGAGGTCACCTTTTATTGACTGCAGTCTCAAAAGCTACATGAAGACTCCCGTGGCTGGAAAAAGGGAAACACTGCACCCATTTTTAAAAATGGTAGCAAGGAGGGTGCTGGGAACTACCGATCTGTCAGCCTCCCCTGCATGCCCAGAATGATCATGGAACAGATGCTCCTAGAACTTATGGCAAGGCACGTGGAGAACAGGGAGGTGATTCATGACAGCCAGCATGGCACTAAGGACAAATCCTGACTGACCAGTTTTCTATGATGGAGTGACTACATCAGTGGACAAGGATGGAGCTATGGATGTCATCTGGACTTCCATAAGGATTTTGACACAGTCCCCCATGACATCCTTCACTCTAAATTTGAGATATATGGATTTGATGGATAGACTGTTCAGTGGATAAGGAACTAATTGGATGGTCACATACAGATGGTAATGGTCAACAGCTTGATGCCCAGATGGAGATGAGTGACAAGTGGTGTCCCTCAAGAGTCCATACTCGGACCAGTACCGTTTAGTATCTTCAGTAATGACATAGACAATGGGATCGAGTGCACCCTCAGTAAGTTTGTACATGACACCAAGCTGAGTGGTGCAGTTGACAGGCCAGAGGGACAGAACACCACCCAGAGGGACCTAGACAAGCTCAAGAAGTGGGCCTACACAGGCCCTCATGAAGTTGAATCTCATGATGTTCAACAAGGCCAATTACAAGGTCCTGCATGTGGGTTGGGGCAATCCTTGGTATCAGTACAGGCTGTGGAATGACGGGATTGAGAGCAGTCCTGCTGAGAGGATTTGAGAGCATTGATGGATGAAAAGCTAGACGTGAGCCAGCAATGTGTTCTTGCAACCCCTAAAGCCAACCTTATCCTGGGCTGCGACAAAAGAAACGTGACCAGCAAGCTGAGGGAGGTGATTCTGCCATTCTATTTTGCCCTGGTGAGACCTCACCTGGAGTACTGTATCCAACTCTAGGGCCCTCAGCACAAGAAAGACATGGACCTGTTTGAGAGGGTCCAGAGGATGGCCACAGAAGTGATCAGAGCACTGGAACACCTCTCCTATGAAAAAAGGCCAAGAGACTGGAGGCTGTTCAGCCTTGAGAAGAGAAGGCTCCAGAAAGACCTTATTGCAGCCTTAAAGAAAGATGAGGACTTAAAGAAAGGACAATTTTTTTTTAGCAGGGTCTGCTGCTACAGAACAAAAGGTAATGAATTTAAACTAAAAAAGGGTAGAATTAGACTAGATATAAAGATGAAATTTTTGACGAGGGTGGTGGAACACTGGCCCAGGTTGCTCAGAGAGGCTGTGGCTGCCCCGTCCCTGGAAGCATTCAAGGTCAAGTAGGTTGGGGCTCTGAGCAACCTTACCTAGTTGAAGATGTTCCTGGTTACTGCATGGGGGGATTGGACTAGATGACCTGTAAAAGTCCAACACAAATTATTCTGTGATTCTGCATGTAGATGAAGCAGCTAGTCAAAAAGAACAATTATCCTTACAGCTTAATAAATCCAATAAAGAATTGTCCTATATTTTCTACTAGCCTTTAACACCTGCAAAAGACAGCAAGAGACTGGTCCACTTTTGCTTTGCTACCATTTGAAGTATGAATCATCGCTTCAACAACTAATTGCGAGTAAAACTTCTCAATAAGACCTTTTAAAATACTGGTTCATAACTCTTTTGTTTTGCCTGTTAAATATTGTGAAATATAATATTTTGCACATTGCAAGTAAAAATGCAATAAGTTCTGACTTTTTCTGGCATAGTATTCACATTCGTTTTAACACAGTTCTTTGTATTTTGAGAGTGCTGCCATCTAAATGTAAGCATTGCAAATACAAGTAGTATTTATTGTATTATCAAAACTGACCGTGAACCTGGCCAACATCCGTATTAATAAAAATGGATATTAGAATAAGGGGGTTTTTTGGCCTTAACTTTCCTGTTTCTGATTACTTTATGGCAAAAACATTACTTCAGATCTATTTTCTAACTCTACATAATATATTCTTCTATTAGTCCTGCACACAAAGAGGCACATTCACCTCCATAATCAGCAGCAACACAATTAATATTGGAAGTTACTCTTGTAAATTTAGTATTTAGAAGATCTCTCAAACTTTTGAATCATGATTAGGATGCAAAGTTAGTATCAACTATGTTGACTAAAAGAGTTTGTCACAATGCATCAAGCATGCTACACGCCTCGTTCAAAGAAGAAATCTTATCCCAAATACTTCTTTTTATTAGCTGCTCTACATAGCTTATTAATGAGATCTGTAACGCACATGTAAACATGTGCGCCAACCATGCACATGTAAACAAAACAAAACTAACACCAACCATGCAATATTAACAACAACAAAAACCCACAAACCAACCAAACAAAAAAAGAGTACCAACCAAACAAAAAAAGAGTACCAAAACAAAACAAACAAAAAAAAATAATCACACCAAAATCAACAACCCAGGACTCAGTGCTGTCAAAGAAACACTGAACAGCAGAACAAAATTTGGCCAGAAAAAATACTTGGACAGAAAAGTCACATCCAAAATAGTCTTGCTATATCTCCCTCACTTCTGGAAGATATTACATTATTAAGGATTTTACTAGTCATCACCGGATATCTACTACAAAACTAAGAGAGCATGAACAAACACACACAAGCAAAATAACATCAGTCTTTCAATAAAGCTGCCTTTCCCTCCCCCCGCCCCATGAATTCTTACATACTACTGAAACGAGAGCTAACTGGCTGACTTGGAAAGCAGTAAAATGTTTTGAATTTTAAAAATAAATACCCACATCAACTAATTTCTTCAGTAGCATAAAGACAAAGCTACGGCACGCTGTAGCACCACTTCATTTCTCTTCATGCCACATTTATCCACTGGCCATGCCCTATTCATTGCTTTTATGTCTCAATTATGTAAAAGCAGCATCTCTCTAGTGTCTACTCTAATACACCTCACTATTACCAAAACACATTAATTATTAATACAGTCAGTCTTTCTTGACATACCTTTCTGTTACGCAGATTAAAAGCCTAAGAAAGCCTGATATCTTCTGACCATGTTTCACAGCCACAGCAGGGAGAATAGACATGATGCCTCCTGTCAAAACCAAGACAGTGGCCCATAACCACATGGAGCAAAGAGAACCAAATCAGGAGACTGTAATTCTATTTCCGCCCCTCCACGGACTCTGTGTTTGACCTTGGCAAGTCACTGCCTTTTGTGCTTGTTTTTTCATATTCAGGACACAAAGGGCTTTTTCACAGATGGTTGGAAAAACAACAGTAATAAAATAACTGAGTAAGTTTAATTATTATTTCTTCTATTATGCCAGGCCTTAGAATTCTTTTACAAAAGTGTAAATTTAGAGCGAGTGCAAGCACCTCTGATTCTCTAGACCTTAATTTTGAAATTCCCTTTACACAAGGGCACTGGTGAAAACAGTAACCCATTATCAGAGACACACCACCACCACTGTATCAAAAACCAATAAAAACTTACACTGTCTGAAAGATCCTCTGCCACTGCTGTCAGACAAAATGAAATTACAGAGTTAGCATAAGAGCTGTCACAAAAAAAGGAAAAGTGGAATGTTGCCTGGAAAGTATTTTTTTACTCTGTGCCCTTTCTACGGTCCAGCAAAAATTAGGGACCAGTATTTTACATAATTCAATTCCCTCACTCAGAAAATTCTGAATTTCATGGCTGCTTGATCAAGTTTCATTCTGATATAAAGTTTCATAGTAATCTCTCAAAGCACCACACACTGGAGATATGCCACAAGTATAGCTTTGAAAAAAAACAAAGAGCAGATGAAACATTTTACAGACCATGCAGTATTATCAAGAATACCAGTAAAAAGACTTTTTTTCTGGCACATACAGAAAGATGTCTACATTCGTCTGTAATCATAAAGGGAAAATTATAAATGGTTCTGCTACTCAAGTAACTATAAATAATTAGATTAACAATCAAAAGACTGACTAGGACCCAGTGCAATATATACCCTTCAAATCTCACCTACTAGAAGTGGAAAAATTAAATGAAGTAACAGGTGTAATCTCACGCAGAGTAGTCAAAAATGACCACTGCCAGTACAGTTTGTTGCCTATTACAACAAGCATTCTGGATTTTGACTAATACTGACTAAATGGCACTTCATGTAAGTTAGTCTTGAAAAGGAGATAGTTCTTACTCCTGACTAAGAAACAACTGAGGAAAAGTTATACCTTAATACATCCACATTAAAGCCTTCATGTTTTCCAAGTGAAGCAATGAAAACAATTTTATTGAAATAATTACAGAAACATATACTTAAATTCAACAAAAATATTTTCAAGACTTATATAGATAAAAAGACACACTCAAAAAAGAGCCACACAAACTTAATGAAGAAACATGCTGTTGACTAAAAACTTCAGATTGCTTTAGAAAGAATAAATTATGCTCCATCATTCATCAAATAATCTGATTAATCAAAAAATAGAAGATTATAATGATTATACCTCCTGGTAAAATTTTACAGATGGGTCAAACTTTAAAAAAATAAGAAAAAAATATTAAATGGAACACAAAAATAGCGCTGAAGCTACATCCTCTGTGTACTGTAAGTTTACCACTGCAAATATGTAGTTTATGCATTTCCAAGCAAAAGATGCATGTCTACATATCACTAGCTGGCTAACTAAACTCCAGTTGTAGAGTATGAAGGATTTTTCAGAAAATTAATTTATTTAAAATAGTATACATAGGCTCTGAAAAGTAGCCTATGTCACAGAAATAGGCAATGAGAGCTTCTTTAGATTGTTAAGAGTACTTAACATTTTCTTTAAAAAAAGGTAGCAACCACAGAATACACACACATACACACGAATTATGAGTAAAGAGCACCACAACATAAATAGAACCCCAGGAAATGAGATAATGTCAAACTCTAAGTTTAGCGCTTACTTTTCCAAGACTCAGTAAGTATATAATGATATGGAAATTACCACTTTCTATTAATAATTTTCTCTTCAGAGAAATTTATCAGCTGTTGCCTTTTCTGAGTTTTTACATACAAGAGATAACCATAATTCCATATGATTGCCTTGCCCCATATAATTGTAATTATTAATAATTGCAACTGTGTTCAAGACAAACACGAAAAGCCTACAATATTCGAATATTATAAGCATTTTCACAGAAAAATAATGAAAGTTCAGCAAGATCAAGAATACAGTTTTACACCTATAATTATAAACTTGCCCTGAAATACTATAGACTTAAAAGGAATATCCAGTTTTACCAACAAAATTAAGATTTCATCTGACAATACAGCTAGTGACATATACCATTTTCTGTTCTTCACCTAAATACACAGGGAAAAAAAAAAAAGCAACTCTTTAAAAGCAGGCAGATGCTACAACTACTCCATTTTAAAAAATACTGTAATAACATCAATTAAAAAAACTCCAACAACAAACTACTTAAAAGTACACCTTCCCTGTTAAATGCTCTTGGGAGGCAGTGATTCAGCACATTACAGTGCCATATAGGTCAGTTATAATGTGCTTGCAAATCAACATCCAAAGAATTTCGAGTGGTATTACAAATATAGAAAAGACGTCCTGAAACTTTAAAACTCTGCTGACAAGATTTGCTCTCCAAATGTGAAACTAATATTTTGCATAAACAACATTCTTCATTCCCAACAGAGATTGCATAAGATAGAATTTTTGTTTGTATTACATATTTTACAAATCTAAAATGACAATTTCTCCCTTCAGTTTTATCAAAAAACAAACACAGCAAAGAATAGGTATGTATTGCACCTTAACTGTACTCTTCATTAAAAAATGAGTTACTAACTACAAAACCTTTTTTCAAAATCTTTGCTCATGAAGGTACCACAGGTCTTCCAAGAAGACTCTAAGTAACTATAAGCTACTTTAGCTTATCTTCTCATTCTTTTTACATATAGGAATTGCTTATGTTCAAAATAATGAAAAACACCTCTGGAATGAATTATTATTGCAAAGTATAAATCAGCAAGTCAGAGGAAAGAAACTCATTCACAAACCCATGATCATTTATGCAATTCATAGTGTGGGACAGAATAATTAAAAGAGAGTTATCTTTACAAAGAGGTATTGGCAAAGGATATTGTCTAGCAGTAAAAAATGCACACATATTACGCCTAATTGTCTTCAGATTGTTTCTGGAGAAGTCACACTACAAAAAGATTATTTTCAAAGTTTCTTCGTGCTCTGTATCAAGTTAGAAATAACAAAGGAGTACTTAATACAATGAATAAACAATGAGAGCAAATAAAAGTCCAAATTGAGAGCTCAACTTCATAAAATCGCTCCTACTGAAATTACAAAAGATTACAAGAATATTTGCAAGAATCTTGAAAGACTCCTTCAAGAATACAGTGCTCACTAAGATTTCTTAATAGACCGACTTAAGACACTGACATGCTCCTTGCTAATGATTTAAATGTTAGTCACACAAAACCATCTACTCATTTGATTGTAAACAAGTTTTTCCCAACCTTTAACACTCATCATGTGCATATACACAATACCATAGCCGCAGTTATGCTATTACTCAAATCTTAATAAGCACTGTGTTTTAACCTTCAATGACAGTAAAAACTGTAGCCTGAAGATCCCATCCTTGAATTCTACTCCTGTAGTCTATACGATCATTTCCACCCCCTGAGCTTCACTGAAACCATTGTCACTAACATCTTGCAGCCTAACCCTACAATGAGACTGAGAATCTATATATAATTCTTATCTTCCTAGACCTGTCAATCACCCAAGACTACCAGCAATGCTTCTTTTCTGGAAATACTCTCACTGGTTTCCTTGGTATTGCTGCTCTGATGATTCATCCTTTATCATACCAATTCTTCTTTCAGTATATCCTCCTGAAGGAGCCTCCTCATTCACCTGTACTATTTTATGAATCATTTAATAGGTTTCTGTCTTACACCCCTTTCCATTTCCCTTCACTTTATCCAGGGCCAGGATTCAAATTCAGCTATTAACTCCCTGACATTAATCAGAAGCGTACTTTCTGCTCGGTATCTCCTGGTTTTCTCCATGCTAACACCTCAGCTTGTGTCTCCCTCCATACAGATGCCTCACTATCAGCTCAGTCTCAGCAAAGACAAAACACAGGTCTTAGTCTTTCTGTCATTGTTTCAGTCTCCTTTCCACTGCTGCAAGTCATTAACTTTCAGGACTGAACTAAGCATCAGCCCTCAAACCATGGTTCTCTATAAGCTCTAGGGATAACTTGATTTTGAGATCCTGATAATGTCCACCACATCACTAAGAAATGCCTTTAGTAGCTTAAATTTTATCTTGTGACCAAAGCAATTCACATCTGAACTAGTGAAGTATCCTTCATCTCTCAAAATCCAGAGCTGCCCCTGCTTTCTTTATTCTGAACATTCCTCTCTAGATAGATTTTTCAACCTAAAGTCAGATCACACAAGTCTTATCTCTTGGAAGGGAGCAGAGACTTATGCATCCACTTCACTCTCTACTTCAGCATCCTTACTGGTCAATGTCCTCATCCTAAAATTACTAATCAGGATATAGATGAGGTTAAACTTTTGCTAAACTGTTACATTTTCATTTCTGAACTCCTCTTGTCTTTGTGGTTGGGAGAGCTCCATAAAGCCATACCTTCTTCTTTCAAAAAACCTCCTGCAAGTTTTTCCATAGTTCTTATTAATAAAACAGAAAACAAAATGACCAGATGGGTGGCACAGCTAGACCACCATGCTAAAATTCACTGCACTGATGCCAGTCTCCTGTGTCATCCCAGATCTGACGTGTCTTCCCTTACCCTTAAATCATTATGTTTCTGGGTCAGGGAACACCTCTTAACCACAGAACTTTGGGATGACTAATTCAAACACATAATTTAAATAATCTGATACTTAGAAAAGCGTTACTAAAACCATCTTCTACTTTACAGTGCCTATGGTAAACATCATACCAGGGATAAGTCCACTCAGTTGTTTTTGTCTTTTTCAAGGCTTCTCAACCTGTTAGAAGAACAATCCAAATACTATCTTGTATACTGCTATAACAGAGATTTTATTTTTTTTTTTAACAGCAATCAAGTACTCAAACCAATGCCAAAACATTTGCCATTTTTATCTACTTTTTCTAAATTTTAACTTGTTTGCCAGTACAGGAGTCTTTGCAAGGATTGGGTTGTGGGGTTTTTTTTGTTTTGGGTTTTTTTTTTTTTTTTTTTTTTTTTTTTTGTGGGGGTGGGTGTGGGGTGGGTTTTTTTTTTTTTTTTTTTTTGGTGGGTTTTTTTTTTTTTTTTTTGTTTTTTTTTT
>JANHGN010023505.1:4942-42798 GCA_024605025.1 Megaceryle maxima
CTGAGAAAATCTGCAAAGGATAGATTAAATTCTGCCAGCTCCAGTCCTAGAAATAATCCCCCATAAATGAACCAAATCAGTCACATGAGCCAAATTTTACTTGCAGATTCTTTCCTGAGATGTGTTCCCACCCTTCTGGTATTTTTCTTTTTTAAATATTATTTCCACTAAAAAGGCTAAAACATATTTGACTTTTGTGATTACACATATATGATGGTGTGATGTATTTTGATTATGTTTTTTTCAATATTCATGACAGACAGTCCCACCCTCTAGGCTGTAACTCCCTTTGATTTCAGGTGAGCTTTTTGCCTAATGATCAGGCCCTGGGGTGTTTGGCTCATCTGTTGCAACATAATCAGCTAAGAATTTTAATTCATAAAAAGCAGGAATAATGGCACAGACTGCTGGCATAGCAAATACATTTTAGGCTGCATGTGTAAGAAAAATCACTCCCTCAAAAAAAAAAAAAAAAAATTAGAAAGGCAAGTGATGTATATGCTACTGTATAATCCAGTCACAATAAAAGACTGAAGTAGGAATTCAGACAATGTTGTAAAATGTCAAACCAGTCGAGCAACTGTTTCAAGTTTCTCAGAGAAAGTTGATGAGAGAAAGTAAATTCCCAACATTGCATGGGACTGAATCCTCAAAGAGTTTGTGTCCATGCAGGAAGTCCTACAGATCTAGCACAGGGATTTGAAATCAGCTCCCTGTGTCTGGACATCTTCATCCCAGCATCTGCGACCATCTAAAGGCACTCCAGTGATTTAAGGTAGATGTCACACAGGCTTAGGATAGACTGACCACTAGGGAGACCACTGTAGCAGTGGTTCACAGATAATGGACCACTTATAATAGAGTTGTAGACCAGATGGTCCAAAACTGGCCCACAGAACTTTATGAAGTAGCTGTATGATATTTCCAAGGTTTGATGAGAAAGGCACACTGCAGTATGAAAGAATCTTGTAAGATGCTACTAACACATGCAAGTAGCTCAAGTTCCCTGTTGTAAGCAAAGCATCCTCTGGCTGACCATTTAGACTTAACTAGCACAAATTAGCAAGTGTCATCCCAATACATACACTGCATCTCTTAAGTTTGAGCAAGGTCTCTCAGCAAAGTCATTTTGGATGGTTTCTAAATTCAAGTCAAAAACCTAGAGAAGTCTTCCCAAGGAATAGCAACAAGTAATCTTAATAAAGCCAGATGTCATAACATGTATCTTCCCTTCTCTCCTAGAAATCTTACACATCATCAGAGACTGGCTCTCACTTTTTTTAATAAAATGTTTTCTGTCCAAATGCCAGACAAAAAGTATCCAGTCTCTGAAGCTGTTTTATGGTGGCTTTTAGCCACCAAAGCTCCTGGTGTTTCTCTAGAGCATTTTCTTTTTCCGAACAGCATAAACGATGTCACTTATCGATTGCCAAACCTATTTCATAATTTCAATAAACTCCAGGGGACTGTTTAAATCTGAAATACTTTGGCCTATTTTAAAAGAAGTCTAATCATGTTTTTAAGTCAGCCTTGGAACACATGATTCTTTATTAACCTAATAAGCCTCCATTATCCCATTCCCAAAGTTCTATTCAAGCCCTGTATTTAGTGTAAAGTACCGTGCACTGGTTAATTAGAGCATATTATCTTGGATGAAAATGCTGAATCTTATTCTGCAGAGTCAGTGCTTGGAGAATTTGTTAATACACTGCGTGTACCCAGATTGGTTCTTATCTGAGCCTTGGCATGTGTTAACAGTGCAATTACCTACTTGCAATTGCTGCCTGCTACTTGGCAAAGGAGAATGCTGAACAGAGGGTTATTTCACTAAAGATAGAAAGTGACTCATTTTGATTACTCAGTCATGTCCTCTCCTACTTATGCATGCACAATGGGAAAGTCTGATGGTACCAGAGAAAAGAGAAGCAGCATGTGTTCAAGTCACTTCTCTTATTCACCATTTAGTTGTAGCAAAACTAAAAAGCCAATAATTATAACAAGAGCAAGTAATAAGACATTTCACCTTTTCACATTTAGGAGGCAAATATGAATTTAAAGGGAAATTACAAGTTAAATATGGTGAGAAGTAAAGGATGTAGATAACTCAATTTCAATTTTGTTTTCCACAGCTTCCAATCAGTTTGGCTTTCTGGTCTTTGTCTTTATGTTAGTGTCACAAAGAGGAGAAGTGTTTTTCTCCAAATAGCAACCTGATTCAAATTCATGTAATAAATTTTAAATTAAAAGTGCATTTATAAAATACACTTTTCCTAATCTAGTCGAGGAAGATTGAATAGATGTTGTATGTTGGTTATCATTTTAGAGCCTCCTACTGGCTTGGTAGCCCCAGTCCCATATTTAAGTGACCCGGGCCTATGGAAGTCTACTAAGACTCACAGACTTTCAAAACTATCCCTTACAGACATTATACATTAATTTTAAAGATTTTTCATTAAACTGATCATTATGTCTCATTTTCCTACCAAAAAAAAACCAAAAACAAAACCAAAAAACTATTCTTAAATTTAAAATTTTACAACACTAACAACTATATTGCTCAAAAGTCAGAAGTAAACTGTTTCCCTCTACACTAAAGGTTGAAGCCAGCTCCACAACAAGTGCTTAGGGTGACAAGCTGCAGTGATGAAGGCAGAGAACCCATGCCTATCCCATTTAAGCAGTAAACCTTTCCTAACACAGTTTACTTTGGCACAGTGCATTGGAGCATGTTCACAAAAGCAGTGCAGCCCATGTAGTGAAGGGGACCATGACTCCCAACCGAGGGGGCAGTGCTGAGGGACAGGAGGCAGTAATCCTCCTGGCAGCTTATCTGTCACCACCAGTGCATGTGGGATGAAGAGCTTTGGGCAGAAAGAAGAAATTAAGACACTTTTCACTAAAGTAATAATCAGAAAAGTATATTTTCTTATTTCAGTTGAAAATAGTCATCCTTCAGGGAATAAAAATTGTTGACCAACAAACTGCCCATATCATTACACTTTTCATTAAACAAAACCTCTGATCACATTGTTTCAATGAGACTTTAAATTTATATGGCTGTAATTTCCTTTTAGTATTCTTTCTTTATCTTAAAGGTAATTGTCAAAGTATAGCAGTTCTCTTCAAATGAGCACATTAAAACATGATTTCAATAAAAAGGATGCATAAAATTCTGCCTAAATGGATACATTTGAACCTTTCAAAATGGAAATAACTTAAATAATTTATTTTTTTTTCCCCACAAAATGATTTCCCCATTTTTCAGCCATCTCTAATTATAACAATAACTTGCAGGTGTTTCCTGTTAAGTTGGTAATAACTGTGTCCTGGGATAATAAACTCTTGAGTTTGGCCCATTTATCATATTTAAATTATAACTTAAAGGTGCATCCTGTTTACAAGGTAATAATTATATATGGAACTAAACAAACTACTCTGGAGCCTGTCCAGTCTATTGTGTGATGTTCGACTGGAGCAGGGGCTTGAAGAAGCCTCAGATGGATAATGACATAGGTAGTAAAAGTTGACTCTCTCTCCTTCACAAAAAATGAAAAAAAAAAATGCAAAAGGTAAAGAAGTAGATGTTCTGACTATATTAGGAAATTAATTTTGAAAAACCAAACAGGCTCCAAATTGAGTGATCAAATGATCTTAAGACTTTAGCTGATGGCCAGACAACTCAGTCAAAACACACCCCATCCAAATTCTTTAGGGTGGACATCAGCAGCTCAGGCGCACAACCCCTGTTTTGTCTTCCATGTCTTTCCAGCAAGTCTCGTGCCCCTCTTTGAATATGGTCCCCTGCCTGTAAGGCAGCAATGCAATAGCCCCCTTTGAAGAACACTGAACTCAGACTCCTATATTCCTCCTTGTTCTGTGTCATGGCTCAGATTTCAAAATATGCCCTTTTTTGTCCAGAGTGAAAACTACAAGATTTTTTTAAAAAAAAACAACTCTGGGGAAGGAGGTTAGCTATTGAACTTGCAACTCCTCTGGTAGACAACAGCATTAGAATGAGATTCATTTTTTCATGCAAAGCTCTCTACCTTGCCCCAGTGCCTTACAGTGATGTGGGCCTGAATTTCTGGCTCCTTCCCCAGCACCAGCTCCCTTTGGCCGGCTGGTGCTTTCCACCTCAGTTGCTTAACAGCCTGCAGAACCTTCTGCAGTGGCACAACAGTCATTCCTTTGTCAAGGTCAGGACTTAGGGGGCTGGGGAATTTCCCTTATCCTGTGTATGTAGGAAAGTAACAACTTCAGCATGAAACACAGAGATACTAGCATTCAAAAAAAAAAAAACTAGAAAAATAAACTCTAGAAGCAACCAGTGCATTCTCTTGCATTGTAGCTTTGCTTCAGTGTTTCACTGTTATTCCTTAAGAGTAAAATAAGCCTCAAAGTTGTTGGGGGTTTTTTGTTGGGTTTTTTTTGGTTTGGGTTTTTTTTGGGGTTTTTTTTGTTTTTTTTTTTTTGCTACATACTGCACAGTATGAGTAATTCAAGAAGAGAATAAAGGCTGGCATTGTATAGCACACTTTCTCATGCGCACAGAAACCTCCTTCCAGCTTACTGAAGGAATCAAAGGGTGGAGGGAGTGTCTCCAGCATTTCATGTAAATTACGTCCTTTTTTCTCCAATTTTAATGCCACCATAAACTCAGTGTGATGAAGCATTGATGAATAATGAGCCCATGACACATAGTACTTTTAGAACAGCTCGTATATTGGGCATACACCAGGCTCCATTTGTGTAAATTTTTTTTTTCCCTAC
Organism: Megaceryle maxima; assembly: GCA_024605025.1. Classification (NCBI taxonomy): domain Eukaryota; kingdom Metazoa; phylum Chordata; class Aves; order Coraciiformes; family Cerylidae; genus Megaceryle; species Megaceryle maxima. Next base: position 9,713 of record JANHGN010023505.1, read on the forward strand.
TCAGATACGGACTTGTAAACACTTTTACCATAACGAAGAAATGCAGTTTTCTTTTCACTCCCTGGGGAAGCCACACTGAGCATCTGCACAGCTCGCATCTGTTGCCCTCTCTCTTTAGGATGCTGTGAGTTAGTGAGGTGAGGTCTTGACATATGAGCAGGCGTCATGCACTTGCAGAAGTTCCTGCCCTGCCAGGCCAGTGGCCACCCTCCATTGGGAGCTGATGCATCACTCTTGCTTCACCTCACCAAGTGTCTAACTGTCATCTTCCCTGAAGTAGGATGGCACTGAGAATCAACACACCTTTGTGAAAAAAATGCAGCTTGTTATTTATCAAATGATTTGGAGGAAGTTGGGGATTTTACTTGTATTTTATTGAGATAATTGCTCCTTTTCAGTATAGTATTGTCTTGAATTACTTGATAACAACAGAAACTGTAACTTGTGTATTGTAAACAGTCTAGGGAAGAAGCAGCAGATGAGTCATAAGTTACCAAGTAACTGGCTGTCTAAGGGTGACAGGGAGCTCCTCTGTCATAAGGGAAATGAAAAGCCCTGGTTGTGAATCTCCCGTGGCAGAGGTTTTTCCTCAAGAAAAGGAGGATGCTGGGCACAGTCAGCAGTTTTCAAGTTTGGCAGAAAAGTTCATCATATAGATGAAAAGGCCTCCTGCCTGCTTTCTTCGGTGTAAAAGTACAAGCAGCATAAAATTTTGTCTTATAAAAATAATCTGTAGCATCTAGCCCAGTGTACAAAGTTTTCTTTCATTTATTTGCCTTTATCACTTTGCATATGTTGAGCTTTGGTACAACTTTTTTTTTTTTTTTAACCTGTTTTTTTCCAATAAATGTTTATAGGCTTTCAGATATGAAAAAGGACATCTCCCTCCTCTCCAGAAAGGTTCTTAATTTCTATAATTGAAGCTTTCAACAAAACTTAAGGGAACAGGGCATAAGGAAACTACTTGAATCTTCATTGCTTTGAAAATGCATACCAATTTAATATCAGACCACTTCTTCCCCATGGCTGGGAAGAATCTCCTAATTCTTTTCATGAGGCTGTCTAAGCTGAAAGAGGTGACATCAGATATCCAGGCTGTCAAGAAGATCATAAAACCTGGGTATTGATGACAAACCATGGTTGTTCCCTTAATTTCTGAAGTTATCAGCGACCCATGATACAGGACTACACATGACAATAGTGCAAATAAATGCCATTTCTCAACTACTTTACGTTTATTTCCCTGGGTGACAATTTCTCCATGGGCGAGATAAGCCCTGGTTATGCAGTCCAAGTTTCACAGTGCTCGTGCTGGAAGCCAGTCAGCCAAGCTATGGTTGGGGGCTTCAGGCCACATGCAATTCAGAAACCAGGATGAATCAACCCACTTTATCTCCTAGAAGAAGCCAGCAATATTCTCCATTTCCTAACAAAGGTCGGGTAGGTAAATGAGCCACTTTCTGATGTCAGAATGGTCTCTTTTTTCCCCCTTTTTCTTTAGGCAAGATTTGAATTAAGGAACAAAATGAGTTTTTTGAAATTGGCTTTTCCTGGCAAAAAAGTAACAGTGCTACAGAAATCATGCTGTTGAAATTAATTCCCCCAGGAATTAATTTCCTCTGTCAGAAATAACAGTTCCTATAATTTTTATCAGTCTTTTCATGCCAATAATTTATATTTACAAATTTATTTAAAGCTGAGGTTGTGTCTGAGAGTACTTATTTGCTTCTAGAAACAGATAAAGCTAAAAGCATGCTGATAATCTACTTCTAATCTTTCTGTACCAACCTCCTTTGGCCCCATACAAATCTTCTGGTCAATGATAAATTCGGCAGCTCTGTTTTCAGTATTGGCTCAAACTCAGCTGATCTGAATGCTCTTTTTACAATAAAAACAAAACCAAAACAACTCCTCCTTTACAAAATACATGGTCACTATTCACTCCAGGCTGCAACTAGCTAAGTTGCAAAAGGGTTAAATCCCAGTTTTGCACGATCGCATTGAGTGCTTTCATTTTATTTGTGTCCTTGATTTTATGTCAGACACATGCCTGTGCTGAAATTACAATACAGTCAGTGTCTGGATCTCTGACAAAGATTAGGCTTTCATCCCTGTTATTTGTGTTCCTCCTCAGAGTTTTGTAATGTTTTTTAGCACAGAAAAATAACAGTCATGGCTTAGGAGTGCTTCAGAATGACCCAGCACTTAGCATCATGCAGCCTTTTGAGGGATATTTTGGGATCCAGGTTCTGTCTCTTTCTCCACGGGGATCTACGTCTTTTCAGGCAGGTTTCCTGTGACTGGCACAGGAAATATAATAAGCTGTAGTAATAATGAGCAAAATTCTACATTCACCCCAGACACCGTGGCTTGATACTTTCAGAGAAGCAGTAATCGAGTGGAAGAAGCATTCATTTGATCACACCAGCCAGAGCTTGTAAGATTGCAACTCAGCATGGTGACAGGACAGTGACACCATTCCATGTCACCTGCAAAGATCTGACAGAGTTGTCTTTATTCACCAGAGGCCTTAAGCTTTGTCTGGATCTGAATCCAGACTAAAGCTGTTACTCTTTTTTTTCTTAAAATCTTTTTTGCAAGGAGCTCCTCACAGAACTCTCTTTGAGTCTTAACATGCAGAGAGATTTATATCTTCTCCTGTGTGCCACCCCTGCAGCACTACTTGTCCTAAACAACTTAAATAAGGGGAACCTTTGACTTCTTTTTCACATGTGGTATGTCAGCATTAGACATGGAAGTAATAGTTTTTCCATCTTCGAGTATTCTTTTCTTCAGTCTTTAGCCATCATCCTCAGATAGACATTTTACATGTTTTTTTTTCTTATAAAAGCATATATTAAAAGTCATTATTTGACAGTGGCTACCTAATATCACACACAGCATCACACACAACCTACTTTTCCTTATATTAGTGGTTTGGCAAGGAAACACATCAGATGGTTGATAAGCAATCATTTTATAGGGGTGGCAGAAGTAGCCTCAGAAGTTACTGTTAGGTCTTTGGTTTATAATGTAAACTTAAAATTCTCCCAGAAGATTAAGGAATTCGCACACATAGTGAACTTGCCATTGGCATTTGCATAAAGATTTGAAGATGAATTTGTAACTGTCTAATCCAAAGTCCACTGAAGCCAGTAAAGGCTGTAAATAATCAAAGACAATAAAGATACAAAAAAAGTATTGACAGCCAAGATACTATTATCCTTTGTTTTCATAGAACAGTTCAATCAACCTTTTCACTTATGCTCCACAGCATACAAATAAACATACCATGATACATTGTTCTGTCTTTGCAAAAACAGTTTAATAACATCAAATCATCAGTATCAATCAATCCATTAATTTCAACTGAGTTATGTAAGGAATTAATTTTGTACTCAAAGACTTAGTAATCTGAGATTGCAAAACAGTACCCTGTTACTAAGTCGCAGCTGCAGAGGGAGAGACTGTACTTATGATGGCCAAAGTAAGAAATAGCAACTTTCAACTGTCCAATGTATTATGAACTCACACTGCCTGTACACAGGCTGTAAGGCTGACAGCGATTATATGTGCAACTCAGACAAGATTATCAGGCAGCCGCCAGCACACGAGAGCAAGTAGTACTTAAACAACAGGAGGTACAGTAGCACGCATACGTGCGCACACACACTCTCCTCTTTTTCCCCTATGTCTGATTCCAGTTTTTCTGTCCAGAAATCTTGCTCAGCTCAAAAAAAACCAAACCAAACCAAAACAAAACAATTGGTCATTTGTCTGGGATAAGATTAGAAGTCTTAAAGCCAAGTCAGAGCTACCGCTCCAGCCTATACAAGGGCATCTACAAACCCCAGAGCAGTCTAGCCATGCATCACCAATGCAGTACATGCACGGGGTAAAGTCACTGCATAAGTCATGCATGCTTACATCTCTCTAGGACATCACAGTGAGAGATATGGGAGTCCTGCCCTCAACCCTGTCCAAAAGAGCTTGATTTTGCTCTCCTCCAAAGCCTAACAAATAGATGGCCTTTGTCTGATGCCCAGGAGGGCAAATGCAAGCTAATAAAAACTTGAGTCCACATAGATAACATATAATTGTAGCTGGTTTTTAGGTAATGGTCTTCCAGCTATCTCATTATTCTCTTTGAACAGGCTTTGAATTACACTTTTTCAGTTTTAGATAAAAGTGAACCAGTGGTATTGTAGCATTAGCAAACTAAGTTAGATTAAATAGTTATAATTAATGGGTACTTTGATTTAATCATTTCTCTTTAACCTTTAACCAGCAGTCAGGCAGTTTTCTTTCTCCAGTTGTCTTTCTCCATTTTCCTCCCTCAGCCACTTGCTTCTGGTTTGTCCCCAAATGACTCATTATACCAGTCTTTGACCATACTACATTTCTTTGACTTCTAATTCATGGATACTCTTTAGAACATCAGCCCTCACATCACAGTGTTTTCAGTATTTAAGTGTGAGTATTTGTAATCAGGATGAAGTAAAAACTTTTCTTGATTGTATTCAGAATCCATTTTAATGGCCATTACTGAAACTACTCTGTTGTGGAGTCTGAATGAATCGTAACAATCTCCATTTACCTGCTGAAGGCAGGAACACCCATTTGCTAACTTGCTCTTGCTTCAATGGTTTATATGAAGCAGAAGCAATCTCTGAGGAGCTCTCACACATGTTCTGCCTTATCCTCAAGCAGATATGTCACCCAAAGCAAGCCTTAGTCAGCCATTCCAACCATGATGGACTTAATGGGCCCTTGATAGTCCTGAAATTAACTTAGCCTCACATAAAATTAATGAGCTGCAAGTCCTTGGTTAATATGGCTATCCGAGACAGCTGCAGATCACACACTCAGCCTCACCAAGCAGTTTGAAAACCACTGACCTACAACAGTAAGATACTGAAGTTTCCACTGTAGACACCACAAATCTTTTTCTGGTGGAGGGGGAGGACCATACATCACAACTCCACCAGACCTACTGTGCAGGCATAATACAGACAACTTAACTGAACACACAGTCTGATGCCAATGTTACTGGAAATAAAATATGTGCAATGAATGCATAGGTGATATGTGTAACATTCTGGGTTATAGGGGTAAATTATATCTTAGTTGTGTCTTTTCATTCATATATAACATAGTTCACACATGCTAGTCCTCTCTTGGCTTTACAGCAAAAAGGACACACAAATGAGAACAGTGGTAGAAGTTGCCACAAGAGCAATGTATGATCCAAACACTGTATTTTGCACGGGGCCACAGTGCCTCTGCTTCTTTGTAAATCTAACCTATTCTTCAGAAGATGTAGGAGGAATCACATTTCACCAGGACAACTCATATATGGTGTCAGGTGAATTGTTGCATAGGAAAGTCCTGTCTGGCCAGACTCCCTGGTCAAGGGCATTCTGTCAGATAGCTGCACACCAGTCATAGTCATAGTCATTGAATTACCTCAGCCCGGTACCCACCTCTAGGATGCTTTTCCAGGCCATCCTTGTGCGAAGCACTGGAAAGCAACAGCGGGGATTTGTGAGGCTCATGCCTAACCTGTGACTATGTCTGCAGGGCTGCACAGGCACAGCCTTGAGGCTGGACTGGTGGATCAACACATCATTCATCTGTGTTTCTAATCTGACAGCATGTCCATAGGGCTACCTTTGATGCACTTCAACCAATGGTCTTGCAGAGAAAGACTCAGTACCCATAAGAGAACACTCCAAGCTTTGCTTGCCTGACAGAGTGCCCATCCTTTCATGCTTGACCCATTGTCATTCCTCTAGCCTAGATGCCTTTGCTGAAAGATAGAAAATTAACATGAGACAAGCAGAGCAAATCCAGGGCTCACACAGCCCCAACCTGTCATTCAGTAAGAGCAGGTGAGATGTGTAGCCTGCCCTTTTTTAGATGATTAGCAGAAAAAGTATGAATGGTAAGAGGCATGTCTAAGGGAATTCAAAGCCTACCCGAAGGCTCAGGTGTAGGAAAGATGAAACCAGCATGGCTTTATTCTCACTATCACCATTTTGCCTCCCCCTGTTCATGATTATTTACTAACTTCTATCACTTAGGGGAGAGTTTGGGGCAATAGTCAGTGACCCCTGAAAGAGATGAAATCTTGGGGCTGTTTATCAGATATCAGCTTGGCTTTCCTTTACTCCTTTTTAAATTTTTTCTCACCAATATTTATTTGAAAAAGTGTTTTGGCAGGATTTACAATCCACAAAGCCCTACAGACTTGGAGAGAAAATAATAAATCTCAGGTGCTACTTAAGAAATTCCTCATTTCTAAACCTCAGTGGATTAAAGTTTCTGCCCTAATGATCCGTGTGAGTGCTTTTGTGTTAAACTTTGAATAACTTTATTGATTACATTCTGTATGGTACAAGTCTCTGGACCCTTATTCTTATTTTTCTTTTCTATAAAAGCTTCTATAAAGACATACAGTACTAGAATGGATTAGTGCATTAGCCCTTGCCTTTGCAGAATTACTTGCAATCCAGACAGGATTTGGATGAAGAGAGTCTTACCAGCCAGGATCATGCTTCTCAATGGAAAATATTTCCATACTGAAAAATGGAAAACAACATTTACCACAATTCAACCTATTTGATAGTCTTCTCTGTGCTGAGGCACAGGGCTGGCTACAGAAACAGCACCACCAGTCAGCACTGAGATACTTTGACAGAGCTGTCTCAGAATTAGGATAGTTTTCATAAAGAGCTTTCTCAGAAGAAGAGAAAAGAAAGTACTTTGGTAAAGCTGAATGGGAGACTCCAGCTGTCATAACAGAAGTTACAGGTGAAAACTGAAGTTTACTGGCAGAATGTTTAGGTCTGACTGAAGGAGCAGCACAGTGCCCAGAATCTTCTCTTTCCGCTGACAATGTCTCCATAACTATTTTTTTCCTGATGTTTCCCAACCCAAGGCTCTTTCACATAAGCAAATAGATTAAAATGGGAAAATAGGAATATAAAATTTAGTTTTATAATAACCTACAGCACCTTCACTCTGTTTTCAGAAAGGAAAGAGGATTTCTGTCTAAAACAAGATTTTCCACCCTCCCTTTATACCCTCCCTTGTCCTTTCCACCTGTTTAGATGGTTTCACAGTGGGATAACACATTCATTCCCTCCAGACCAGGGCTCAGCTGTTAGGAATGGAAAATGAAACCAAAGTTTGCAGAGTATTTTTAGCCCAGAGAAAATAAAGCGGTTGAAAATACCATACACCCACCAGCGCCCCTGGCTTGCAGATATCTGTCCCCAGAAAGAAAGGAAACCACGAGACCAGGTTGAATCTATTGAATTGATATTGACACCAAGTATTCTGAAGTGACTCATCCAACAATCCCACCCTTCTTTTTCTGTCTGTTTAAAGGTGCTCCCCCCCCTCCCCCAGAAGTCACATCATCTGGTCTTTCCCATCTTTGTGGCGCTGGTACTTTCACTACCATATATGCACTTAGCTGGCCTCAGCCCATTACCCTCATCCCTTTGTATGAGATAATCTGCTGATGACTGGCTAATCAGCAGGTTGCAGATGGGTCTCCTGTTTCCCTCTGATCTCAGAAATCTCAAGGGACCCGCCTTCTGAGAAGAGACAGTGCATAAGGGGATACAACACTAAACAGATGACACATATTTCAGATCCACCTAATGGCTGGTCCTGGCTTGCAGACTCCCCAAATGACATTTGTTTTTAACAAATGGCCACACAAGCTGTGGAGATGATATTTTAAAAATGTCTTTGAAAGAGCTGACTTGCCTCCAATGGCATTTGCAGCATGTATGACCCTAACAGTAGTCCTCTGTGCTGTCAAGCTGCTCCCAGTGAAGGTAAAAATCAAGTATACTGAAAACAAAATTATAAACTGACAACAAAATGGTTTTAGAGAAAGGCCATCCTGTGTGGGAGAGGTGGTTTAAGAGCCAAAAAGAGGAGGATCTAGATTTCACTAGTATCTATGGTTAGGTTTGAGCATCCCTGGGCTCTGAGCTGTAAGTAGAGTTTATGCTTAAGTTAAGAAAAGAAGTCATTTCTTCATTGCCACATCTTGTACGTAAGAGCAACACAGGATGCTGGCAAAACTGTCTTTAAAAAAAATGCTGAATGGAATTTATAAATTCTGAAATATCCTTTACACAAATTATTCCAATTTTCTGTCTCAGGAAAATCTGAAGATTTTTTTTTATAACTGTCCCCTGTATGGGGTTGGGGGGGTTACAGACAGGCCCCTTTTAAAGCAGCAAAATACATCATAGCTCAGTTTTGCAGCCTGTACACAGTGGTCATATTTTCTATTAAACAAAAGAATATAGGGCCCATCCTCCTGCACTTATGCCAATGAGCTCAACACAGTTCCCACTCATCCTCTTTTATCTTTCAACACAGAGCAGTGTTTTCATACACACATATTGTCTGAGAAGGCAACAACTGGCCCAAACAAAGACAGCACCGTGGTAACAATTTAACAGTACAGATTATCAGGTGCCGTGGCTTAGCCCTGTGTTTTAAGTAGAGATGCAGCCACTGAGCCTAAGGTGTGTCAAGTGTATAAGACCTGTGGCGCACACCAAAATGTTGGAGCAGTGCATGCATACTAGGTCTCACAAGGACCATACTTATTATGAAGGCGTCACAAACAGCTCAGACATATACTTCTGTCCAAGAAATCCTGGAAAGAAATATGGCAACTCCTTTGGGAACAATTGAACTCTCCTCCTCCATCTCTGTTTAGTCAGCAGAAGCATGCTGTTATGGGTTCACTTAGTTGTAGGAGTATTCCCAACAGATCTCCTTAAAAAGCACTTTCTATTTAAGACTGAAAAGCAGCTGTTGATAATGCTGCCTTAAGCTGGCCATTTTACTTCTGGCTTCTGTAGGTCCCACATTTTTCCTATCCAGCCAGCACAATAAGCATTTTAGCTTCCATGGTCTGGGATTTCCAAAAATGCTCAGCAGTGACCTAACTGATCTCACTGTAACCAACACTAAGTGTGTTTTGTTTTTCTCTTCTTTCTATTCTTGAAAAGACAGAGCATCTGCAAAAGACAGAGCATCTGCAAAGTTATGGCCAGCATACAGTTATTCCAGTAGCTGACACACTGTTACATGAATGCTGACCATCTACAGCAAATATAATCCGAGTTTATCTTCTACAAAATCTTTAGCATGTTATTTCTGGAAGTTCTAATTATAACTGCTATGATCTGACATTAATTCAAAGAAACATTTCCATTAAGCCATTCAGTTTGGAAGGTTGAAGGAAAAATATATTCCTGAAGCTTTCAGTACTCCTGCACGGAAGTGAGTAACACATGCCTGGAATTATCTATTAGCAATTGTTTTAACCCTCCCCATGTCTGGTAATATTGCTGCAAATATATAGCAGAAATTCCTTGTGCATTAGGGTTTTTTCTTTTAGCAAATCTCAGACAAGGCTCCCCCAGAAAGCTGACCAGATTTACCCAGTCTGGATCCCGGGTGTCGGTAAAGAGCCATCTAGACAACTTTGTTTCAGGAGTGCTAGCCTCTCCTTAGAAATTAACAGAGCAAAAGAGAAAAATCACAGCAAAAGTGAAAATGTTAACAACATGAGACAGACCTTCAAATGGCAGAACCTCTGTTTATCAAAATATATCTTTTCATTTTAAGCAGTTTCAGTCTAAAACACTGGCTTTCAGATCTTTTCCAATTCCAATTTCCAGTGAACCCAGAGAAGCAGTATCCATTGAAGACTATGCAACAGCACACTGTGGTCTACCAACCACGGCAGAAAACAACTAGAGTAAAATAATGTTACCAAAAATCTGCCTACAGGTCCTGAGAAAGGAAATCATAAGTTTCTTCAGGAGTGACTTTTTTCCCAAACGGTCTTTCTGAGCAGTCTCACAAAACCTTTGGCAGTTTCCTGTCATTTGCAGGATGGAAGGGGAAAATGTCATAGAATCATAGAATGGTTTGAGTTGGAAGGGACCTCAAAGATCATTTAGTTCCAATCCCCCCGCCATGGGTAGGGATACTTCCCACTTCCCAGGTTGCTCAAAGCCTCATCCAGCCTGGTCTTAAGCACTTCCAGGTGTCCATGACTTCTCTGGGCAACATGTTCCAGTGTCTCACAACACTCATAGTAAAGAACTTCTTCCTAATGTCTAATCTGAATCTCCCCTGCTTTAGTTTAAAACCATTGCCCCTTGTCCTGTCACCACATGCCTTTATAAGTCCCTCTCCAGCTTTCCTGTAAGCCCCCTTCAGGTACTGGAAGGCTGCTGTCAAGTGTCCCCAGAGCCTTTTCTTCTTGAGGCTGAACAGACCCAACTCCATCAGCCTGTCCTCATAGGAGACGTGCTCCAGCCCTCTGATCATCTTCATAGCCCTCCTCTGGACCCACTCCAAGAGATCCATGTCCTTCTTGTGTTGGACCCTCCAGAGCTGGATGCAGTACTCCAGGTGGGGTCTCACAAGAGCAGAGTAGAGGGGTGGAATTGCCTCCCTTGACCTTCTGGTCATGCATCTTTTGATGCAGCCCAGGATACATTTGGCTTTTAGGGCTGCCAATGCACATTGCTGGCTCATGTTAAGCGCTTCATCAACCAGCACCCCCAAGTCCTTCTCTTTTTAGTCAAGGCATGTGTAGCCAAAGTCTTCTGACAGAAACAGTCTTCAGCAGACAGCAAGTGATTTTAAAGAGCCTGTTCTTCATGCCAGGAAAACTAGAGAAGTAGTAAATTTTGTAACAACAATAGCACTCTGGAAAGTGACGAGTTCAGATGTTAGCATTTTTGTTACCCAGCATGAGGAGGATACACCTCATAGATGAACAATCTTCATGTATTCAGCAAGATATGTACTTAAATAGTTACTTACATCTGCTAAAAATCTAATTTTCTAAGAGCTCTCAAAAGATGTTTAATGGCTACTCAGCCGTGACTTGGATGTCAAAAATGGTATTTGGAGGAATCTCAGTTGTTCTCTGAGGAGAACAGATTTTTATTGACTTACCCTCGATAGATGGTTGAATCAGACAACTGCAGTTGGGTTTCTGATTTCTTGGAAGACAGGCATTTGCTTTGGCTTCCAGTAACAGCTTCTGGGTACCTGGTCCCACATGTAAGCAGGTAAATAATTGACAGATGGTTTTCTTTATGCAGCTAAGTAATAACTTTCAACATTATGTCAGGAGAGATTAGGAAGCAGGGGGAAAATGCATTGAAGAAAGTTTGGGCTTAAACTGACACGCTGTTGTTACCCAGCATCCCCACCACGCCAACTGCAGCAGGCGGATTCCACAGGCGCCTAAAGGTGCTCATTATAGATGGTGTTTACAGGTATGCCATTATCGAGTACTGATATAAAATACTACTGTGGAAAATCGCATTTAATAAGCTCCAGCTGCCTGTTAAATTAAAACAAAATTCCTGCAGCAAACAGTCAATTTGAAAAACAATCAGTAGTAGGACTGAAACAGAAAAGTTGAGCACAAAAAGACCCTTGACTGAATCAAGCTCCAGTTTGGAAAGTATGTCAAATGGATGTTTTCCTAGTTTTGCTTTTATGCAGTTACTTGCTCCTGCCAGCACAAGTAGCTGCTGAGACCACAACCTATCTTCCTTTGCCTTTGTTTCTGCAAGATCATAGGCTGTATGGCAGGGCTGGCTTAGAAAACTCAGTAGTTTGCAGAGGTGTAATAATGTGTTTTATTTCAAAACAGAACTTAAAATAAAAATAAAAACACAAACAACAAGGCCTGGCAGCCTCTTTCCCCTCCCACTCTGAAGAGCTGGTTGTCCTGCTTCCCCTCCCAATTTTATGTTGGCTCAGTGCCTACCTAGCTGGCAAAAAACAGTGCAATTAACCCTTTCTTCCTACGGCCAAATAAGACAATAAGTAACAAGACCTAGCTGGCTTTCCTCAGCTGAACAAAAGAGCATCAACCACCAGAGCTGCAGGGCAGCTGGCACCCTACAGCAGGCACCCATGCTTTTCTCCTTTTCTTGCACAGAACCTACGTAGCAGCCCCCACTCCATACTAGCTCTGCTTCAATAAAACAAAATAGCAAAATGAACACAGCCTGCATGACCTGTATGGCTCTTAACTCTCACATCATGAAAGGGAAATCTGTATTGAGAACCTACAGGATGATTTTCTCATTCATTTAAGGAAAATACAAAAGGACTATCAATTGCAGAAGAAGGCAGAGAGATCCATGTTGGTTTTTAGTGACTAGGTTTGGGTACCAGAAGCAGCCTAGCTCTGTACTGGATAGTCCACTGTTGTTGTTTCCTGTCTAAAGGAATCAGAACCTGCCTTCTCTCTCATTTTCTTTTCTGGAGCTCTGGCACATCTGGGGCTAGCATAAGCCCAGACTTCATTTGTTTTACAAGTTTCCATTAAGTGCTGATGATAGACATTGAGCTTTCTTAAAATCCTTTCCCAGGGTGGAATAGGAGTTTTGGCCATGCACCTTCATTTCCATTATTTTCCATGGTTGCATGAAAGATTTTAGACTAGAGCTGTGTTTAGTTTAGAGGGTCAGTGCTGTTCAGAAAGGATGCTGAAGACTCTTCCACATCTGAGACAAAAGCTTTTTGTTATTCCTGCAGACTCCATCAGAGTAACAGACTTGCATCTTCCATCAAAGCTGACTAACAATGTTTTAGTATGGCTGTACACCAGCAAATCACAGCAATGAAGACTGAATGCAATTTGCATTCTATCATCTATGAACAAAGCTATGAACATAACTCTCTCAGTCAAATTTTACCAGATCACAAGTGCCCATTGTGTTCCTTTTCAAGTATCAGGAAAACTGGCATAGCTTACTTGTGCTTCAAAAAGCAAACAAGTAAATGCGTACTTGTGCCATAGATGCCAACATAAACACTTCATGTTTATTGTAATGGTTGGACATATTTGCAATAGATTTTGAGTATACCAGTGAAAAGTAAAAAGCAGATTAAGTATGCAGAAGTATGGCTTAGTAGCTTTGAAGTTGTGACAATAATTGTTTTCATACACAGTAAAAATTTCCATTATGTTTCTTGGCTTGGTCTAAATTCAGGAGGCTAGATGTTGCACACTTGGTAGAACTTGCTAATCAGTTTTTTCTTTTTTATCTGAAGTACTTTTCACGTTGGGGGCAGTTGTGAAGCAAAATAGAAACAAAGAGCAGCACACTGTAAAGACATTTAAGGTGGTCAGGAAGAGTATACTCTTGGAGGCAAGACTATTCTGTGACATGAGCAGAGCTGCGTTTTTTGTTTCCATGTTTATCTTCACCAAGGCTTAATAGTACGTTCTGAAAGTCTTCTAGGACTTTATAAGCTTGTTAAGTCTGTCACTTCTCAAGGTGACTCTCTCATCATCAAATCCAACCTGGTGGGAATTATAGGTATTTGCCAAGTCTGTGTAATGTGTTCCAGCTAATAATCTGTCAGAAGTTTTAAATAAAATTTCCTATGCCATTCAGTAGTTTTACATCTTCTCCCCCCTGGCTCCCCTGGAAGCCCAAACACAGCTGGTGTTCCCGTGCCAGTGGTGGTAGGGTGCTGCTGTCAGGATTAAAAAAACTTTACAGACTGCAGAGAGCCAAGGGGGCCATGGAATACACTTGTCAGCATTTTTTTTTTTTTTTGCTGTTTGCTTTCACAGTTTGCAAATTGATAGAGAAGAGGGCTTCCAGAAACTTATCCTAAACTGAGCCACTCCAAGTTATTTCTCAGTCTTGAATCCTGCCCTATGTTTTCTTTTAGTAGAGGGGCATTTCCTTCCAGTCAAGATGGTAAAAAAAGGTAAACTTTCAAGTACCTTTCCCTTTTTAGCAGGCAGGGGAGAAAGAATGCAACTCCCAGTGGCAGCAGCACACAACCTCCCACATTCTCTCATCCCCTTGACAGTATAGGTGGTGAGGCTGACAGAGGCAGAAGCAATACCACCCAAACTCAAGCGTCCATGGACCTCATGCACCCTTGCTGGGTTTGACAGCAGAATAGCTTAAAATCCCCGACATGCCACCTCCCTAGACAGCTTGGCCAAAGGGCAGGTCAGACTGAGCTAGTTCATTCCCTTCTCCTTGATCTTTCCCTTTTCCTTGATCTTCAAGGCTTCACAGGAAGCCTTTGAAGCAGTGCATTTAAGGGCAAGAGTAGCTGACTTGGGTTTAGATCCTCACAAATTACATCCATCTTTTACCCAGCTCAAGATGTTCTCTTGAACAATAGATGCAGATACCAAAGACTCATTAAGGCCCTTTTCTCCAAGCACCAAGTTGGAGTATATCCAGGTTTTCAAAGGCTGGACATCATTTAGCCAATCTGCATCCTCTAGAGCATCTCAGAGTCAGACATTTAGCCTGTTAGCCTTAATATTCCTTGAAGATTTCAGACATATGGCTCCTGACCATTTTTCAAATGTGCTTCAGATTAAATCTGAAAAAAAAAAAAAAAAAAAATCCAAATTATTCCTTTCTCCAGGAAAATATGTTACAATACTAGTTACCCTCCCAGAGCCATTTCATATTTCTTTGAACTTTTTTTGTTAAATGTAGGAGAAATAAACTATAAAGGAACAGGACTACATTTGATTTCCATTCATCTGAAAAAGTATATTTCAAATGTTGCACAGCATTTTCTAAAATAAGTAATACACTAATATTTCTTTTTGCGTTCATTTTAAGAATTTATTGCAAGTGCCAAGCGATAATTTGAACATGGATTAGGTCACCAGCTTCAGAAAAGAAATTTAAAACTCTGGGTAAGAGGTTTTGAAGGACAATTATGATTTATAATCTGTGATTTATAAACTGTGATTTATAATCTGAGACTATTCTTTTATTGTGCACTTTGTTTTGCTCTGGTATCTTCATTTTATTCAGTTTGAATTTAATACATATCATGAAGCCATTTGTTTATTTGCAAAATTTGCTGAAAATCTCTAAGTGGAAAGAGCATTATGGTACTTTTTGGAGAGCTATGACATTAGATCTTCAGAACTCATGTAATAGATGTACTAAACAAACTTAAAAGAGGACTTGCAAAGATATTTCCCAATTGCTCATTTTTTATGAGAGCTGCTCATATTAGGGGTCTTATAATATTTGTTTTATTATCTCCAGTTTCTTGTAACCACTTTCAGCTGGGATTCCATTTGAGACTTTGATCATTTGTGGAGTTTGTATGGCAGAATGAAAAGGAAATACGGCCCCTAAGAAAGAAAATACTTCAATAAAAGAAAAATCATTCTATTGATGGAGGTGTTTGGATGGACCACAGAAAATCAGATCTTTCAGTTCAATTTAGATTTGGACAAAATGTTACTGCCTGAAAATCATTCTCACTTGATGAGACCTGTGAGCAACAGGTTAATGCATCAAGTCCAGCTAATAGAAGACAAACACCTTCAAGACTTTAAAGTATTTCCACTGTTACTTGCCTGCACTGGTTTCAGCAGACAGAAGGTAACTTTACCATGTATGCAACAGTGGCTTCAATAATTTTGAAGTGTCAGTGTGGTCAAAGATAGTGACGGCCATCTTCTGTTTTGCAATGGGGACTGCAGGGAATAGGACAGTCAACACCAGTGTGCACAAAAATAAAGTAGTTGGCAGATACTGAGGGGGAACGTTACTCAGAGAACAGCTCCTCAGATTCAACGGGGCTAGACATAGGGACATTTATAGTGTTACTGGGTCTGCCAACCTGTTCACTAAGGCTCCCATCCTGCAAGCATACCGACCCCAGAGGACAGGACACTATTTAGGGTGCTGTGTCATTGTCTATGGCAGGACAGCCTCCTTCTGTTTTGTCACAGTTTTAGATCGGTATAAGCTGACTACGAATCCCCATTTTCAGGTGCAGGGGGGCTGATGAGTCTTTACAAGATGCTTCAGATTCTGGTGATAGCAGTCTGGCAGCTCTTGCTGGCCCCAAGTATTTTTCAAATCATATGTTTGGGCACTTCATTTAATATTTGGCTTTCAGATAGCAATACCATGAGCAGAGCAATCTCTGTACCAAGTTTCAATTTTGCAATTTCCCTGTAGTCTTTGAAACTGAACTTGTACCAGCCCACCAGTGGTGAGACTGAATTTTATCCTCTGCCTGAGCTCCTAACTCCTCACTCGTTTTTTTGATCAACCAAAAAACTGTTCTTGGGACATTGTGGGGATAGAAGAGACTCCTTAAAAGATCTTATAGCCTAGAGAGAAGATTGCTGCACCAGAGCTCACCTATCCCTACATCTGACCTGCACTAACAGGTGAGGTGGGAAGGGGGAGGCAGATGCTGAGAGACCACAGTGTGTCCCTGTGCTTGTTCACAAGAGAAGCATCTCCTCGCAGGCCAGCTCTAGCATCTCCCACCACCTGGGGGACACAGGCGGGAATCCAGCCCCTTTATAGCTATTACACACATGCTAAATAAACCAGCAACTTGTGACATGAAACTTGTCTCTCTAAATGATTTTGTTTGGATGTATTAACACAGCACTGGCCAGAATGCAGCCATTGCCAAGCCCCCATCCTCCCCTTCCACCATTCAGCCTCTGACAAAACTGATGTTAGTGCTGTTTTAAGTAGGATATCTTAATGCAACACACACATACACAGAATCCCTTTAGATTCTGGTTTATATCTTCAATGAGAACCTTGGCAGCTGTAAAAATATATTTTGGTCTGGTCACTAAGCTAAAGATTTTTTTCCTCTAATTTCATACACAGTTATGAAAAGAGCCAGGACTTTTGGCAGTGACATTACACAGTTCTGCCAGCTAATCCCTCCCTTCATACACAAGTTAAAAAATTATTAATTAAAATTGTATGATTAATATATTTAAACAAATTGAAAATGGATATGCTTTTCATTGTTGTCTGCTTTACAATGTGATGCTTCATCACAATGAAAGAAAGTGGAATGTTAACAAGGGTAGGATGCTAATTACTTACATCTGAGAATCCCAAGCTCAGTAACCAGCTACAAGTATGAGCATCTGGAAGTGGCAAATAGATTTTTACAAGGCATTACATTGAATTTATTCAGTATTAGTGTCTGGATATGTCAGCATGTCTACATCAGCTTTCTACTTTCTGTTGAACACGGAGCTTTTAATTTACTGCCTTGCACTCTTGGGGAAGAGTCACTGGGCACTATTGGACAACTGGTACCATTTGATCCTGGGGGCGATTTCATCATTAGCACTTGGAGTCCCATCCCATGGCTGCCATCTCACTAATAAGTACATAGGCCACTTCTTAAGGTTAGGTTAGGTTAGGTTAGGTTAGGGAAGGGTAGCAAATGCTTTCAACTCTGATGGTTTGCAAGTTTTAAGGGAATGCACAAGTATAAAAAGTTTAGGGATATCTGTGGTTTTCCTGAGTTGCCTGCCCATTCTTCTGTAGGCCATAGACCTTCCTTTTCTTCCTGAGTTCCAGCCGAATCTCTCTGTTCAGCAAGGCTGGTCATCCTCCCCACTGGTTCTTCTTATGGCACACAGGGACAGTGGCTCTCATGCCTTAAAGATTTCCCTCTTGAGGAATTTCCAGCTGTCCTGGACTCCTTTGCCCTCCAGGCCTGCCTCCCAAGGGACTCCTAAACAGGTCAAAATTCACCCTCTGGAAGTCCAAGATAGCAGTTCTACTAACACCCGTTCTTAGTTCTCTGAGAATCAAAAACTGTCATTTCATGATCACTATGCCCAAGATAGCCTCCAACCTTCACATCACCCACAAGTCCTTCTCTGTTCACAAACAACAGGCCCAGCAGGGTGCCTTCCCTAGTTGGCTTTCTCACCAGCTGTGTCAGGAAGTCTCTTCACATATGCCAGGAACCTCCTTCATTGTTTCCTTTCTGCTGTCTTACATTTCCAGCGGACATCTGGTAAGTTGCAGTGCTCCACAAGAACAAGGGCTATGAATTGTGAGACTTCTCCCAGCTACTTACAGAATTTTTCATCTTCCACTTCATCCTGGTTGAATGGTCTGTAACAGACTTCTACCATGTTATCTATCTTGCTGGCCTCCCCCTTGATTCCTACCCATAAACAACTTTATTGTCATCATCATCAAGCTCAAGACAGTCAAAACACTCCTTAACATACAGGGCTACCCCACCCCCTCTCTTTCCTGGACTATCCTTTCTAAAGAGTTTATAGCCATCCAACACAGCACTTCAGTTGTGCAAATCATTTCACTATGTTTCTGTGATTGCAATTATATAACATTTTTCCAGCTCGTTCCATTTGTTGTCTGTGCTGCATGCATTGGAGCAGATGCACTTTATTTATGTTGATGCTGGCACCTTTTGAGAGGGAGAAGTCCTAATTTCTTTGTGACCATTCTCAGGCACTTCCATGGTTTCTAACACATCAATAACCTGCTCCCAGGTTTATATCTCCAGCAAGTCTGGTTTTATCCCTTTCCCCTTACAAATCTAGTTTAAAAGTCTTTCAGTGAGCCCTGTCAATGCCTGTTGAAAGATCCTTTTCCTCCTTTGAGACAGGTGTACCCCATCTGCTCCCAGAAGGCCTGGTGTCCTGTAAACTGACCCATGATAAAAACACCCCAAATCTCTCAGTGACATCAGTTTCAGAGACAAGTATTGATCTGATGCTTTTTCCTGTTTATTCCCTCATAATTCTCTTCAACTGGAAGAAGAGAACACTATTTGTGCTCCTGATTCCTTAACCAGATGTCCCAAGGCCGTGAAGTCTGTCTTGATTGTCTTCAGCCTTCTTGCAGCAACTTCAGTGCTGCCTACATGAAAAATCAATAATGGATAAGAATCTGAAGGCTGTTACCAGGGTACGAAGTTTCCTCTTCACATCTTTAACTCTGTCCCCAGGGAGGAAGGAGACTTCACTAAGAACTGGGTCTGGTCTGCATATTGGACCTTCTGTTCCCCTCAGGAGAGAATCTCCTATGTCAGTGACCCATCTTTTTTATTTATGGAAGCAGTTTTAACTTAACCTTGGTGACATCTCCAAGGTAGATGAACCATCATTGTCTGGCTCCACTTGCACAGACTTGTACCTATTATGCAAGGATGCCTGTGAAGGTGGGATAGTCACGGAGGAGACACAACTCATGTGCCGGGCAGGAACTTGTCACCATTCCTTACTATCCCTTAAGTCACCATATTCAGTCAGGTGGAGAGAGGATAGGGAACCCTCCATATCATATGTCCTGTCTGCCCAACAGGCTGTCCCAGGGAAGGTAGGATGCAATTCAAGTAGTCTAACTCCGTCTTGGACTCCTTCCTTGATACAGAGCACTCTTGCCATGCTAGCTCTGGTCAGTGTAGCACTAGCAGCCTGACATTGTAAGTAACAAAGGTATTTCTGTAGATTTAAATGGGCTTTTTGTAGGCATATCGAGAACTATTAAAGCCTTTTTAGGCACCCAAAATAAGACTTCATCACCACCCACTCAAGAGTTAGACCCAGCACCTGCAGCTTTGTATGCAGGAGTGTACAAATGTACTTATACATCTCCTTTGGGGTGTGCCCAGCAGTGCCTCTGTCTTGACAGCACTGTGCTGCTCAGTGTCTGCCTCATAGTTAAGCCCTATCATGACCAGAGATGTGGCATTTTTCTACATATTTAATACAAATGACTCGATTCATTCAGCGGTCTGAGCAAGCCCATTGAATGATGCTCTGTATGAAATGCTGTGGTTAGTGTGGCTTTCCTTCAGAGCCCAGAGGGTGACAGCGGTGGCATGACTCCTGCTTTGACAATGACTATATTCCTCCGGGTACAGGGAATCTGACTTCAGCTCCCGGGGGAGGGGAGTCAGACATATATTTCTCCCCCACAAGTGTCACACTTGCTAGGCTATCCTGAGAGGATAAGGTCATTCCCAGCCTTTCTGCTTAGCCTTCTCCACATGACTTCCATCAATGAAAGATGCATTTAGCTGAAGTCAGTGGGGGCATGATTTCTTTCCCAGCTATAAGAGCAGTTGCCACTAGAGATGCAATTTGCCATTCCTCGGGCAAAGGAGAAAACTGACCCCTTCTCTGTGCGAGTCTTAACCACTGGGTGCTTGCACAATTACAAGCTCCTGTGCAGCCATTTCTGATTCAATAGGAGATCCTAACTAGGTCCTTCAGAAGAAAAGGGATTGCCACTTGATTTCAGGTTAATTCCAGGCTCTTAAATAAATAAAAGAATAAAACAAATGGAAAAAATTATAAAAGACTAATGCTTAACTTTTTTAATCTGATATCAGGCATGCAATGTCTCCATATTAAGCCCCATAATTCAGTTTCCCTTTCCTGACTTCCTGTGGCTTGAACTACAAGATAGTAGAGGGATGGCTGGAGTTTTAAGGAAGTTTTCATGTTTAACTCTATGTATTAAACAAAGTACATTAATACGTCAATGTAGTGTTAAGCATATGAGCATTCAAAAGTCATGCATTATTTCTGTGCAATTAAATGTGCTGTGTTGTAGCAGAAACATTTTCTTCTTCCTCTTGACTCCCTGACTGATACTAGCTGTCAAGTTTGGTGTAAAAAAACCTACAGTACAAACAAATATGAGAACTTGTATCTACTAGCAGAAGGAAATGAATAGCTGAATCAAGGTCTACAAATACTGTCAATATTTTCATTGGGTACTTCTCAGTAATCTGAATAATCAGCACTGAAGTGAACAAGATTTCTTGATATGCCAGTGTGTGAATGTGTGGGAATGTTGTGGCATTGGCTACAGAAAGGATGGCTATTCTGCAGCTTGGGACAGCTAGTCTTCTAGACAGCTGGAGGCTGTAGGTCAACATTTAGTTCTGTTTGTTGTTCAACAGAAAAGACAAATGTTGTCTCTTCCACTAGTATTTTTCCCTTTTAATGTCCAGCCGTTTGGTACCACAAAAAAGAAAGTACTATTCAGAACAGTATCTTTGCAAACAAGAGATAAAGCAAATGCCAAGCCAAGTTGCTTTAATGATGCCAACATCTTCAGATCAGAAAGACAGGGCTAGGCCAGAGGCAAGAAAATCTGTCTTGTCTTTACACCGCATGATATTCAGAGAAAAATACAGTTCTGGGCATTTTAATGTCATAGGGTTTTTAGGGTTTGAGCATTTGTTGCAGGATGTGCTCTCAGGGAATGAAGAAAACTGAACAATAGCCCCACAAGATGAAGCTGTCTCTAGACTCACACTAGTAAGTGTACTAGTAAATCAAAAGGTTCTTGTGTTTAGAAACGGATTTGTAGGCAGCATAGCAGTTGCAATCATTATTGCAAACAACATGTAATCATTTAAAAGCAAGAGGTGGGGTTTTGATGAAATTCATTTGTTCTTAGTGGGTTTACCTGAAATCAAATTGATCCCAAGTAAACTGTCTGAAGTAGGCTCTGAAGAATGGTGTGCCAGATTGCTCATTCTGACAAGGACTTTGGTGTTACAATGAGTTCTTAATATTCAGCATTTAAGGACCCTCTGAAATTTGTAAAGGAACATACATTGTCCTCCAAAAATTTCAAACCCTTGCTTGCCTTGGTCTAGATACAAAATTCACATCTACAGTTTCCCACTAGTGTGTGTGCACACGTGCACTAGAAATGTCTTCTCATTTTGTGGCTGTAGGGTGGAAGTCATTTGAACTTCCTTTTAATTGAAGATGAAGCTTGAAGTTGGGAATATGGGTAATTTATCAGTCAGTCCTGTTACAAGTGAAATCTGAGGGATACCTGTTTCTCAGTTCCCCAGAGCTGGGTCGGACACTGATGGTTTTGCTCTATACCTTGACTATGGACTTTCTCATGTAAGTACTGAAGGGCCCTCACCACCAGCAGCACAGAGTTTAATCTTGGTTTTCCAGGTTTAATCTCAACACTGTGGAATGGCACATACAAGAAATTAGATTAGTCATATACTAGAACAGATTTTATGCATTGCTTTGTGCTTCATCTACAGATACCTGACTTTATGACATTGCTCATAGTTTGGCCTGATTTGAGAAGCTGTAGTAGTGACCTCTTTTGCATGGGCTAGAGGATGGCACATCCACTTAGATTTTTGTTATTACTTCATTTAGTATTAAAGCCAAACCATACAGCATATGGCTGTGCAGTATAGCAGGAAGCAAGCATAGAGCACTCATTTGCATGAGACAGTGTGGGCCCTGTTAAAAATACAAAGAAGCTGCATCAGAATAAAAATTCACCCAGCAGTCCTCTGACCACCAAGATTCTGTTGCAGTGGAGCCAGGCAGGTAAAGTGTAGGGTTCAGGGGATCTGGTTAGTGGGCTCTCATCTCATGTATGCTTTGAGGGATTGCAGGGGAGAGAGTAGATTATATAGGTGAGCTTTGTAAAGAAACTCTAAGACTTCAGATCAGCCTCCACATGGGATTTATTTTTATAAATGCCTTAGACAATTCCCATTTATCATCACAGAAGATGCTAGCAGTCTTCTGAAGATAACACCTGGGAATGCTGGTCTCCACAGCCAGCTCCCTTGCTCACAACGGGCCTGGGACTTGTGATACTCAATGTCAGTGACAGTGGCACTTGGTGGTGGTTTTATCAATAGCTGGCTCTACTGTCTTAAGTTCTTAGGCTGCAAGCAAAGGTAACAAGGCAGCTCTTTTAGTGTATAGCATCTTTGCTCTAGTGAGGTTCTAGGCTGTCCTGCAGGAAACATGATTAATTGGGTACTTGATCCAAATGAGCAGAAAGCACAATAATAAAAGTACAGGAATAAAGAAAAGCATCAGACATACACCATTGACCTGGAGTGGCAGTGACAGAACTTCCAGTAGTTCACATCACTGTATAAAGGGTAGATTTTGTGGCAAAGAGAAAGCATCATTCTGTGTTAGAGATCAACATAAACTTGTAACTCTTCCTGCCACCTTTCTGGAGAGGCACAGCCAATGGCTCACACCACTTGTACCCAGCCCAACATGCTATGCCAAATGCCAGCCAATAGTAAAGTCAACTGATACTGTTGAAAAACTACAAGGAGCCCATTGTCCCCTTGGCCACTTCCCGTTCAGCAACTGAGAAGGCTCTTAAATGGCTAGGAGCCATTAGCAGAGTAAAACCAGGCAGGGCAGCTTCACAGCAGGTGGTGCCACCTGTGGTTGCCTAATCCTATCCCAAGCAGACAGCCACCACCCAGTTGTAGAGACCATCAGTCACTGCGATACGGTGAGTCAGAGCCATGAGATAAGCAAGTTGGAGCCCTGGCTCAAAGCAGCGAGTTTACACTCAAAGCAGAGAGTTGTGCCTCTCTGACAGTTGTATTAATGTCAGGGTAAAATAGATGCAAAGATCCCATCATATTAGTTTTTCTCTTTGGGGGAAATACAGTTGAGATGCTTGCTGGCAGGCTGGTTAGCTAGCAAGTAGCTGAAGTTTGTTTGTATAGATGTGATACACACAGTTATGCTCATTCCCTACTGAGTCATCTGCAACAAGGACTCCATTCCAGCCTCCATACATAGACTGAGCATGGAAGGAGGTTTCCTTTGAGAAAGTTCACACTGCAAACTATCTAGCAAACAGTGGCACTGGATAGAAGTACCTTCAAGAGGAAGCACTTTTTAACAGCATTATCTCTGTGTGTATCCAGTTCAAACTAACTCTCTAATAGCTTCCTGCATTGTGACCTGATCACTGAAAAATATGCAATAAGGCCCAGTTGGCAAACAGCTTGGGCAGCACTACACCCCTTTGGTGAATCATATGATTAAGAATCAATGGAACAGATGTTCTTATTTAGCATCTGGTAAGAATCGTTAGGAGTCTGGATATCAGGATCTAAAATAATGAGACTCCTAAATGGTGCTACAGATTCTCCAGGCAAGGGTAGGTGCATTGATTCACAAAGGCTAAAATAAGAAAAGGTGTAATGTTAATAACTGGCAATAAGTTTATATAGACATTTGATGAGCAAAGTAGTAGAATCCCCGTGAAGGAACTGAGGAGTCCCCATACTGTCTATTAGAAGTTGTCCCTCTCATTCAGCAGTATCCAGCACAGGGAGGTTTGTGTACAGCTTCTGAAGGCTCAACAAAAGATAACTGAGAAACAAGCTATTCTCATGACTTCCCTGTACAGAAGTATCCACTTCCACTGGGAAAAATTTAGATAAGCTTGAAAACTACTGCTCTCACCCAGGAGAAAACAGAAGACTTAGATGGGTGAGAAAGAGCTTTTCCATCCTGCCAAGTTTTTTCAAGCTTCCACAAATTTCCCTCATTCACATTGAGTTGAAACTGAGACCTTTTGAAATGTTGCATGTCAAAAAAAGAAAGCCAGACCCCCAGAACAATCAGCATGTCTGAAATTAAGGCTGTCAGCTGGGACATGGGAGGCCCAATTCAGCTCCCCATGTTCCCACACCACTTGAGAATCAAGGTTCCCCAGTAGTTCTTGGCTGGCAATCCAGAGGGGAGCTTGGTTTTTCAAAGCAATGAATACTCCCTCACAGCTGCCCTCTAGGTTACCAGCTCCCTTACAAACTGCCAAAAAGATTGGGATTTGAAGGCATCTGGCTCTGTCAGTGGAGCTGCAAGTAGATGGTAGCCTTTGGACCCAACCACCTTTAAGAACTGTGGTTATAAATTAAGTTGGCTTTTAGATATGAATCTATCTCTGATTACTGGAGTAGAAAAGGGCATGCTGTGTCAAAAAGTCAGCAAAATGTTCTGATTACTTGGAAACAATTTTTGTCTTTAAAACATAGCAGGTTTGAAAGGACTGGTTATTCATTGGCTTTATTGCTTGCTTTTTACTTCATTATAAAAGATATTTATGGGGGTCCAAGTGAGTACGGAGGTATTAGTAGAGCCTAAATTTATGTGACAGTGATGAAAGACAAGACAAAAAGCATGCGGCTCACTGGTTTAATGGGATTTCAGTGAGCAAAGTGAGCATCTAAATCAGATGTGTGCATTTCACTCTGTCCTAGGACACGCACCTGCAAGAAGCATTCTCAGGGGTGCCGATGTCACAGATGGGGATACGCTGTATTGTTTCCCAAAGGTCTGGCTCATCCTCATGTTCAAGGCCACCACCTATGCCCTTTAATTGCATTGTGAATGAAAGCACATCATCAGGGCCACGTAGGCTCAGACGGAGTATAGAGGAAATCCTTTGATATTCAAAGTATTCAAGAATAAATAAAATAGATTTTGTTAAATTAACAATGACTTACAAATAGAAATTATAATCATCAGCTACTCTGGAGGCCTGTGGTAGTAGTAAAACCGGTCTCACAAAAGAATAAAAATTAAAAAGGGCAAACTTGCTCCTCCAAGACGTTACAAAGTTGAAAGAGGCCATTAACATGGACTGCAAGAACAGACCGTGCTGCCAAACATTGTCATAGCGAAACCAGCAAATACACTAATCAAAGCAAGTATTTGTTTAACAAATAATAATGCAAAGTGAGTTGGTTTATTTGGGCTTTTGCTCCTTGATTATTCTCCCCCTAGTGCCCTGCTTGCCCTCTGAATATCACAAGCCAATTCAGGATGAGTGCGAGCAGAGGTGACTCTGTTGGCTTGGATAGGTTGTCCTGCCATTAGCCCTCACTTGAGACCAGGATGCTGGGCTCACCAGGCTGCCCACCAGTGTGAGCCATGGTGGTGCCACAGGATAGGAAAACACTGGAGAGCTCTGGCATTGACACTTTCCCTTTTCCTTCCTCTGACTGATGAGGTATCAAAGCTGAAACCTCAGCTACTCCAGGGCTTCATGGTTTTAAGACATCAGCTTCTTGACGCACAGTCTACCCTTCCCAGACCATGACCAGCATCTCCTGGCATAGGTTGGCTAGTTGACACTCCCTCTCCTTGGCCAGGCAGATATCCCAGGGAGCTGGGCACCCATCAGTGAGTTCAAGGGAAGTTCATTCCATTCACGTCTTCCCCTATTCCATGTCCTGTCAGTGAGTTTGGGCTTCATTTAGTCCTAATCCATCCCAGCCGCACACATGGCTAGAAGGGCTTTTAGATTTCAATGTCTGGGTTTCAATGTCGCCGCATAACTTTCCCATTAAGGAGTCGGGAAGAAAGTCCAGCTCGTCTGATGAGAGGGCTTGGCCCTTTGCTGGCCGCTAGTTGGCAGAGCGGGACATGCAATGGCTTGCCTTCTTTGGAAACTCCAGCCATCCTCAGGCATAACAGGGTGAAATAAGGACAGTTTGCTTTATCTTTAAATTTCCTTGTTTTCTTGGGCACCAGCCAGACCCTTTGTTTTTTGAATATTGTTGTTTGTGGTTTAATTTCCTTTGGGTTTATTTTTTTTAGTATTATCATACCAGCAAAAACTCAGCTTCTCACTGGAATTGTATAAGAGTAGGGACAAGATGGAGTGCAAAAGCTCGATGATATTCAGTGATTTTTCCATGAGGCCTTGCAACATTGTGCAGTAGATTCACACATTAACTGGGAAAATACTGCGTGCCACCACTACAGGACAACCTGTCCTTAATGGCAATGGTGGTCTAACTTCTACAAGCAAGAGTCAGAGGAAATGACTTGTGAAGACCACGGAGGTCTTCATATCCCTTATTTTCCAGTCTCTGTTGAGGGCACAGAAGTGGACATTGTCCTGAGGACTGCCTAATCTGTGGCCCTCAGACATGTCTAGGTGCATTAGTGCTTTCTTCTGATATTCTGTTAAATCATTGATGGTGAGATCTTTCTCTGGAAAAGACCTTGCAAATACCATCAGAAATAAATTATTGGAACATCCCAGAAGCAGCTCAGTCTGTATTTTTCTAGGTAGCATCAGAGGAAGCCTTGGCCAGCTTGTCCCACCTTTGCACCATCTTCTGCACTGTGACAGCACAGTTGTTCATGGCACTGTGCAATGAATGAGGTCAGGGAACAGATCCTTGTGAAAAAAAACTTTTTTTTTCTGAATTCTCTTTCACTTGAATCAGTTTCCTTTACCAGTTTCCTCTGTAGCCACAAAGACAGCTATGTGGGCTCACAGTGTGGCAAGCAGAAGTAAGTGCCCACAGGTGCAGGAGTGGTGACAAAGTGCTGCTGAAGTTGGTTTGTGAAGTTTGCATGCTGAATGTTAGCTTCAGCCTTGGATAGGATCTGATTTTGAATTACACCCAATGGCACACCTAATTAGCAGCCAAAGTTGTTACCAATCACAAAAGAAATTCATCATGAAATAGCCATTTGCATGTGCAAATGTATAAAAAAGCACATCAGTGGCATAACTGTACAAATGAGTTGTATCCTGTTGAGTGCAGAGTGCATTTGAGAGACTCAAGTGTGAGATGCAAAAGTCAACTCCGATTATCTCAAGGGAAATCAAATGTAAGGACAAAAAAAAAAAAAAAATCCCTGACAAACAACTTCATTATAACATTTCTCAGCCATTCTTTTAGTGTTTTACAAACTGATGGCCCTGCACTGCAGGCCTAGAGAAGACAAAAACTCCCATGGTTCTCAAAGAGAAATGTTAAAGAAGTTCAGTTTACAAGAACTGTGCCAGAACAATATGAAAATCATTTTTCCCACCACTGAAATGCAGCCACCTCTAGCATGGGAGCTGCCAGATTTTTAACAGCACACAACCTGGGCCAGAGAAGACATTTCCATTCCACAGCTGAGATTACTGTGCAAATAAGACATTAGTATACAAAGAAGGAACTCTGTGCCCTCTACATCGGTGCAGATGTGAACTAGAGAGGGAACTCATATCCTTCAGCTGCAGGAGTGGAAGCTCCTCCAAAACTGGGTTGCCAACCATCACAATTATATTGCCAACAGACTTAATTGCAAGTCTCAAGGTACTTAGTGGACTGAGGTTGGGACTGGGGTTGGGGACTGGGACACAAGCTCCTGGAGGCAAATGGTTGTGCAAGAATCTCAGCTTTCTTTCAAAACAGAAAGGACCTTCCTTGTCCATATGGTTGCAGAGAAAAGTTTAAAATCTCTATGGCTTGATTACTTCAAACCCAGGAGGGGCTCTTTTTGTTACACTCCTGAAAAGTAAGCAAGAAATAAAACTAAAAACCCTCACAGTTTCAGAGACTTTAATAAAAAAAATGTTAAACCTTTGGGTTGCAACCTGACTAGTATGGTTTCAGGGACAGTAAACTGTTTATTCACTCCCAGTATGGAGTTTGTCTCCCCTGCAATGGGTGACAGCTGAGCTTGCCCACCATCTTCATACAATCCTCTCAGCATCTGAGCTTGAAAAGATTTGCAGGTTTTTTCTCCATACTGAACCAAAGTGGTGCCACTGTGCAGCCCCTTTCCCATAGGCCTGCTCCTTCTAGGAAGGAAGCCAAGTTACATTTAGAGGTGTTAAGATTTGAATCCTGGGGTGAAACTTGAGAGCAGAGGAGGGGCCAGCCTTTGTGGATGGACAGCATCTGGACAAAAAAAAAATTGCCCGGTATTGCTGAGAAAGAAAAAACCTCAGTTTGGCAAGTCCCTCTGGGTATCTGTGCCTCTTGTTAAATAAAGCTGTATTTTTGCACCCAGGGCAGCAAGTTACCTTTGCCTTTTTTTCCGATTAGTATCAAACAGTTCCTGTGTCAGAGACAGGTCCGTATCTCTGAGCTCTGAGGTTTCCACGGTCCTCCAGGAGACACATTCCCATTGCCACCCTCCTCATGACAAGGACTGACCCTCCCATCCGAGGTTGACTGCGTCTTACTGGGCCGGTGGAGCTGCCAGGCATTGCACAGCAACCCCTCTGCTCATAAAGGGCTGATCTTGGCTCACTCAGGCTTTGCCGTCCCCTCCCTGAAGGTGGGAGCATAGAATTTCCAGTTCTAGTGAAGTAACACCAAGTACCCTTGCTAAAACTTCACCAGCAAATAACACCCATCCTCCTTTATTTGTTCTCCTGCTTCTCCTACTCTCTTCTCTTTCTCCTCCTCTTTCCTCCTAAACTATCAGATGATGATGCTCCTTTTACTGGAAAGGAATACAATGCCTATGAGTTTCAGCAGGCAACATATCATGAATCCCAGGTCCCAAGAAATAAAATCCTCACCAGACTTATCCAACAACCAGGCATTTTCTCAGTCTGTCCATGTGTCTATATGTGGTGATGTGCATTTCCTGATAACTGCATGCAAACGGGCAGATGCCCTTTAGGAGCCTAATGCTCAGTGCCATTATCTTATTCGGTTAGGACAGAAGCCCAGTGAAGCTTCATATTCCTCACTGGAGTAATTTAAACTGCATGCAAACCCATGAGATACTGAGTGCGCTTTTTGCTTTCAAAGTCTCCCAGCCCTCATACTCAGAAAATCCCCTGGCCACTGGTAGGGTTGTTCAGAGCGCTGCAAAGCCATCCTCCCCTTGCAGGAAATGTTTTTTTATTGCTGGGGGAGGGGAAAGGGGAAGTGTGTGCTGTGGTCAGGATTAACCCTGACTGCTCTGCCCTGGGCTCTGCCGGATGGCAGGGTTGGCAGGTCCTCTGGGCTGTGCATGCACCATGCCTCCTGGAGTCGCCTGGGTTGCCTCCCCCTCCTGCTCCCCACAACCCTCTCTCCCCACTGCAGTGCAGTAGTAGGATGAATAACCCAAGCCTCAGGAACGCACTGTTTTCAGGGAGCAGGATGGTGTATTCCCAAGCGATGCTGTGTCCACACCTCTCTGTCCCAGTGAGCCTACGCAGGCATGGCAGGGCAGGGCTGCTCTCCTGTTGCTAGTGATACGCTTTTAACTGAACCTGCCAAGTTCAACAGAGATGCTGTCCTGAGGTAGATGCAATAGTCACATCATCTCCCTGCCTTGCAGTTTGGAAGAAGAAAGGCGTGTTCAGAAAAGCCCAAATACTGCAGACCAAGATGGACAGAGGCTGCTTGCAGTTATTCAGTTTCTGTTCTTATGGCCTCTGAGTGCAAATATAAAGCAGGAGATTGCTCTGGGGCAAAAATCACATGACAGTATAGAGCATATGACTTTGCAGTGTCATTAACACAGTTGAATTCACCTCTGCAGTCGATACTATCTTTCCCTGAAGTTGGGCTTGCTGATGGGGTAAATAACTGCAACTGAATCTCTTCTCCCAGTGTTTGCTTCCCCACACCTCCTGGGTTTCTTTGGTTTAAACCAAAGGTTCAGATGAGTCAAAATGTCCACTATGCGAAGTGCCTATATAAAGCACATAAGTGTGATAATTAAAAGGCAACATGCTCTTGCCTTGTTTGAACACCGTGTAACTTCTCACTAGGAAGGTGGGAGAAGAAAGGTGACAGCTGGGGATAATTTTTTTTTTTATTTCCTAGGGATTTCTGTAGATTCCCTGATACTTTTAACCTCATATTTCACAAGTTCTATGTCTATTTCAATGCTTCACATTCTACCTCTCTTTTTTTTCTTCTCCACTGACCCTTAAATATACTAGTAAACACTGGGTCAATTGCAAAGCTATTGGGAAAGGTGGAAACTAGATGACTGGTGCATTAATTGTCTCCATGGGATTTAGCTGTACCCTGTGGAAAGCCATTGCTTCTGCTTAGAAAGCTGGCAAATGGAGACCAAATTCCAGGTTGCCAAAGATGTTCAATTTCCTTCAGGAGAAAATATCCGGTTGGAAGCCAGGAGAGATGAGGCTTTGCTTGAATTTAATTATCGAGAAAACCATATTCCATCACTGGCATTCAGGAGGCTCTTTGGGTTTTTTTCTCATCTTTGCAATGGTGACTAAGCCATGCTTTGTGGGCAGCCTCCCTGCATTGGATTTGTTTTCTTTTGGCAGTCCCAATCCTGCTGGCTGACTAGGGAGCCTGGGCCCCTTTATTTGTACTAAAATGGCAGAAGGGGGAAAAGGGGAGGGGAGGGAATTTGCATTAATGGTAAATCACGATAAACTCTCCCTGATACTGCTTGCTATTCTTTGCCTTGTGCACATTGTCCTGCAAAACCTTATAGGGAGTGAGGAGGACCAAGCCCCAAGAAGCTGCTGGGCTCTAGAAAGCCCTGATCAGACAAGGCTTTGCAAAGCCACCATCCCTGAGCCCTGCCTGCTCATGCAGGTGGTCGCTACCAGTTTTAGCTGAATGCAGGAGATGGTCATACAGCTCAATGGAGCTGGCAGATCTGCAAGCACTTAACATCCCCCAGTATTTTTGGTGCAGGACTTGGTTGCTTCAGTCTTAACTCTGAGCCCATTCACTTGAGCTCAGTGCTCAGCAGAATCAAGCTTATCTTTAAAAAAAGCAATGTGTTTTGCCAGAATTTCATGGTCAGCATATAGAGAGAAAAGAAGGGAAATCCTGCAGTGGGGTAAAATGCAAAGAGAGGCATATCATGTAGTAACAGGTTTTTTGGGGGGGTTGATTTTTGTTTTGAATGTTGAAGAAATAGACTGAGCAAGCTGTTTACCAAATGAAACAAAGCCAGACCAGGATATTTTCAGGCCACAGAACTTGGATTTCAGACAGACAACTTGGATTGACATACTGGATGAGCTACAGCCGATTGGCATGGAGAAGTGAGCAAAATATGCATCTGTCCTGGTGCCAACTTAGGCTAGGCTGTCGTTTTGTTTGGTGTCTAGAGAGCTGGTTTTCGTAATTAAACCAGCCTTCAAACCCTTTTTAAATAAAGCTGAAGAAAAGAGGAACTGAAAGGGATTCCTCTCGAGCGTATGCACACTGCTCTAGCAACTCTTGCACTGTTTTCTGTGCAGTCCCTGAAAATGTTTCCTTTTTTTTTTTCTTTTTTTCTAATACTTCCCTAGTAATACACACTCTCCCCCCAGCCCCAGCAAGCACTGACATGCAATACCACTGTAGGTCAGTGGCAGAGAGGAGCCATCCCTCTGGGTAGGGCCTGGGAGAGGTGTCCATCTGCTGTTCCCGGGGAAGTTTCATCCCCAAAATCACGGGGACTCCCCTGAATTGTGTACTAGCTGCAGCAGGTTGCCGTACCTGCACACAAAACCACTGCCAGAGCTGCAGCCAAACCAGACGAATGGACTACGAAACACTCTGTTCTGTCCCAGGAAAAGGCTGGTGGGGTGGGAGGAAGAGTTGTTTCGTTTGGGTTTTTTCCCTTTGGTTTTTTGTTACCCCTGCTCCTGGTATCACAGCCTGCAGTGACTTGGATTATATTTGCCTGGTGGGATATGAATTGAATCCTAAACATTACTCTTATTACAGAGAACACACGTCTAGTATGGGGAAGTATTAAGCCACATTTAAAATTTTGTTGGGCAAATAAAAATGTCATTTTAAATCATCAACAAAAGTGTGAAAATTATAGCTGGTTGCATTGTTAAACCAGGCAAATGAGAAAAATTATACTTCTATGTATAGGTACTGTAAGTGTTAACAGCACAAGTGGAAAGGCAGGGCAAGTAACATCAAGCCTTCACCCATCGAGGTGGGTGGGAGATTGGGCAGTCCACACAGCAGTCATCCAGAGGTGTCCTCAGACCCCTCTCCTACCTTGTAACAGGTGGCAAATGGCCAAGAGTTTTTGCCTCTTTAAAAAGTGTGCAAATCTAGTGTAATTGCACACTTTGTCATGCCGTGTTGTTGGTTTAAGTCACAGATGCTTGGGATTCGGTCTTTTATTTACCATTGTTACCAAGCTAATTAGGAAAAAAAAAATGCAGTTGTGAATGGGACATAGGGAATAGGGCAAGCTCTCTTATTTTTATTGATTTTCTATTAATTTTCTTCCTTTTTATTAAAAACTTAAAAATAACTTTTAAATTTCTTATAAGAGTGTTTCAATAAAATAAACACGCTTTCAGTAAAAGGCTTTTTAAAAATCAAAGGCTAGAAATAGCAGTCGACAAGGGATGACCTATGGATGTGATCTATCTGGACTTCTGCAAGGCCTTTGACATGGTCCCCCACAACATCCTACTCCCCAAGTTGGAGAGATACGGATTTGATGGGTGGACTGTTCAGTAGATAAGGAATTAGTAGTGATCAATGGCTCAAAGTCCAGATGGAGAGGCATCCATACTGGGACCTGTCTTGTTTAACATTTTTATCAATGACATAGACAGCAGGATCGAGTGCACCATCAGCAAGTTTGCCGATGACACCAAGCTGAGTGGTGCTGTTGATATGCCAGAGGGATGGGATGTCATCCAGAAGGACCTAGACAAGCAGGA
>JANHGN010023505.1:51569-78014 GCA_024605025.1 Megaceryle maxima
AAAACCAAAAAAAAAAAAAAAAAAAAAAAAAAAAAAAAAACACAAACAAAAAAAAAAAAAAAAAAAAAAAAAAAGGAGAGAAAAGAAAAGAAAAAATAAAAATAATAAAACAACCAGACATTAAAAACTTCTCTTAAGATATGAAATTTCCAGCTAGCTTGTGGCTAAACATTTTCAAGTAAGATCTTATAGCTAGACTCCTGAACCCATTTTTAAAGAAGTAAGTGTCTTGATTTTAAATCTGGCCATTCATTTAAGTTTCTATAGATAGATTTAGGAAATCTAACTTAAGGCTTCATTTGTAAAAAATACACCTTGGCCTCTTTTGTAAGTACATTTTTATAATCACATCTATATAGTGAGAGAGATTTATGCATCTCTAACATTCCTGGCTTCAGGCCTTGACTTGGCAGTGAAAATAATATGTGAAAAGTTTTATGAAAAATAAATCTTTGCATTCCTCTATCACCTTTCACCTGAGTATCTCAAAGCAGTTTACATCGAGGAAGAAATACACCATATAGGGAAATATTTTTAGCACTGCTCGACCCTAGAGGAAACTGCAACACAGAGCAGTTTGGTGACTTGTCCCAGGTTGTCATGATGCATACGGGGCGTCTTCTGGCCTGACTCAAGCTAGGGAGTGCCATCGCCCCTGCCACTCCCCCCCATTGCCTGCCTTCCGCTCCCATCCTCACTGATGAAATCCAGCGGGGCTGCCCTGTGGGCTCTTGATCCTGCCACCTGGCACCTTTGGTTTTGCACTCATTTCTCACATCCCTCCCATCTCCCTCCACATTTTGGAAAGCACAGCCCTAACCCCAAAGATTTTATGGGGTAAACATGCACGATTTTATGTGTGGATGAGAGAGATGCTAAGAAAAGTGGTTGTCTTACTAACATCCCTTAATCATTTTGCTTACACATATTGTGTCCTTCCCTCATTCTTTATCTTTTTTTGTTTATTTAGATTATAAACTCTTCAGGACAGGGATCCTGCCTCCTTCTTCTTCTGCCTTTACAACACCTACCACAGTGTGGCCCCGAAGCCGGTTGGAGCCCCACGCTGCTACCACAATACAAACAATAATAAATAAAACCAGGACTGTGAAGAGATTATAATTAAAGCTGTGCAAAGCTCAGCAGTTTTGGTTTGCATTGGTTCCTCCCTGCTGAGTCTACATTGTGTTTTGGATTTGTATGCAAAAAACCCAAAGCAAAACTCCCGAAGTGCCAAGTGTGGCTGGGTCTGGGCTCAAAACTGTGCACAAACCAGGGTGTTTTTAACGGTTCCTCCTTGAAATTATAAATCTGCCAAGGATCAATCCAGGTTTACTGAAAGGTTCTTGAACCTTTGCAGATTTTGGGGGCCAGCCAAGTTTTCGGTTTCATTACAAAAGTCTCTCTTAGCTCTGCTTAACATACTAATTGCCACACCACGCTGCCCTGTGGCTAACAGGAGGATTTAATCTTCCCCGGCTGCCTCTATAGATCTACTTATGAGCACCATGGCTGGCTTTAAAACCATATTTCAGATTGCCACATTTGCTGGTGGTGCCCAACTGCTGTGAGTAAACAGAACCGTGTCTGAAATTCTGTACTGAAGTGTTTGCCACAGGGTAGAGCACCACAACACTCTTCAGCTGAGTAATCCCTTGCTTTGCTCACCCAAGTCCCCCGGGGAAGGCCATCGGGAGGAAAATGATGAGCAGGAGGCTGGGGGTAGGCATGGAGTCATAGCTGGCAGCACAGATGTGCAAGCCTTCACTTTTTGCAGACATAGGTCCTCCTCCCATCTGCCCCTCCCATAGGGACTGGGGATAGAGGTGAAGGGCTCCAGCCTCAAAATAGTGATGATGATGATGATGATCTGCTGTATCACAGAAAATCATATTGATTTTCATGAACTTTTTAGGAACAATAAATAAATAAATAAAAACAAGTGAAGATTTGAATGAAGGTATTTCAGTATTTTCAAAATGAAAAGTTGTGAAGGCATGTATTTACAGTGATTCTGTCTTCTGGAAATTATTAATAAATAATAAAGGGAAAAATTTAGATTTAATGGCAAAGAAATTATTTGCTTTTACCAAGGCTAGACATGGTCTGGGGGCCTGGAGGATTTCTTTTTTATTTTTAATCCTTTTTCAGGATAGAGAATCTGTTTCCTGATTAACAGTAATTAAAACCTTAGCTCAAATTTGTATTAAAAAAAAAAGCAGTTGTGTGCCTTACCATGGACATTTTAACTGACTATACCAGAGGTAAGGGAAAGCAGGGTGAAGAGCACTGGCTTTTTGGATGGGGTGCGGGGTTTCACCTGGAGAACAGCATATGAGCCTGGTTCAATTAGGGCTTTTGCTTTTTCCCTCTGTTCCCATGTAACCTGCAAGCAGTAAAAAGCCATTTAAGTACAGAGGAGGAGGCATCCATGACTCTGGGATCCAGGATGGAGGCAGCTCTCCTGGGCTTGCTTATGAGTCCAACCGAGGCTGTCCCTTGGACCTGTATAGCACAGGGAGGGCAGGAGGATGCAGCTGGGGTGGGCAGGGCCATGCCTTTCAGCAGCAGCAGAGCCTAAGCACACTCCTTCATCCTGGTTTCAGGGCTGGGCACGCAGTGAAGAAGGCCAAGAACAGCAGTCAGGAAGCCAAAACCAGAGCCTCAATGCCATAGATTCATGGTGATGGTCATTTTGGTTTACACTATACTGGTGCAGAAAGATAAGTAACCAGTCACAGATGGGATTTCTAATATTCATTAAAACAGGAAAGTGAAAGCTTTCTAGAATATTAATTAGCAAACAATATACATACCTTATTTTTCTTCTCACTGATAACTACTTTCACATGAAGTTAAACCAGCTGGCTCTGAAGGGATGAGAAACGCCGCAGAATAACAAATAACTCAGGCATTTTTAAATACAGTTTAGACATATTACAGACTATATTGAGTTAGTAAATCAAAGTCATAGTATGTGGTGAGTAAAAGTAATAAAAAAGCAAGTATATGTGAAGCTAAGCAATTAAATCTGTGGGGATCTCAGTAGTCCCAACAGGTACTTATTTTATTAATAAATTTTAGCTTACTGACCTGAAAAAGATCTGTTTTCCCCCACAGCAGAAAGTTGTGTAAAGACCTCCATGGCTTCCCAGTTCTACCTCTAGAACCTCAAAAA
The DNA here is from genome assembly GCA_024605025.1 of Megaceryle maxima. Classification (NCBI taxonomy): domain Eukaryota; kingdom Metazoa; phylum Chordata; class Aves; order Coraciiformes; family Cerylidae; genus Megaceryle; species Megaceryle maxima. The sequence goes on from JANHGN010023505.1 coordinate 54,748, forward strand.
AGCCAGTAACTCAAAATCTTAATTAAACTGCAGCACCAGTTTGAATTATTTAGCTAAATGCTGGGACAGTGAAATCTCAGCAGGCCATTCTTATATTCCTACACCTCAATGTTCATGTTAATACACGTCCCTTTTCATTGCTGTACTTTTTCTCTGCAATGATATATGAAAAAGAAGACACGTACAAGAGAAAAATCATTTTCTCCAAGCAAGATCTATAATATTCTTCTCCCCAGCAGTATCCCCTGCCGTATAAGGACAAAGAGCTGTAAGAGCAATAGTAGGTATAACCAACATTTTTTTACCTTAATTAACAGTGCAGTGCCTTGCAACAGAAAACTGAAGCAGGTTTCTGCTGACTTAGCATATGCCTCATGAGGAAGAAATCTATTTGGCAATTATGGCTTTGCGTCTCCCGCCCTGTCTCCTGTTGTTTGTACAAGACACCGGTACTTCTGCCACAGGCTTCTTCAAACAGCTGTCCTGTCAATGCCAGCTTTCATAGGTAATCCATCTAGCTCAGCAGAGTTCAAATAAGACACCTCCCTTTTTCTACTTTAATTAATGCCTTATTTGAGGCTCCCCTGGGGATGCAGCCATGCTGATTTTTCAAAATTCTCTGTTATTTTTCAAGCACAAAAGAAATTGAAACTGTCTACCATTAAGATTCTGGATTTGGAAAATCTGCTTTACTCATTCTCATATTCTCAGTCAGTGTTTTAAATGCCTATGGACATCTCTTTAGCTACAGGGTGTATTTTGCAGTTAATTCTCTAGTTTGGGAAGGAGAAAAAAAGACACTTGCAGTCAAATTCATTCTCCCTGCAATCTCTCCTGTTCTTCTGTATTCACAGCTACTGTAGCTATAGCCAGTTTATGTACTGATTTATGCTGTCACACCTTGCATATTGCTCAGACCCTTCTAAGTGCCGAGCAATCTCAGCTCAAGTCATGAACTGTTTCTTGCTGCATAGTTGCTTTTCCTGCATCATTTATGCCTGTGGCTTTTGCTGATCTGGGACCAAATGCTGTGGCTTGGCATGACCGAACAGAGACAGACACCCTCAATGTCAGGACACTGCAGCTGCAAAACTAGATCAGACAGTCCAGAGTCTACCCACTCACTGTGACTTTTTCAAGAATTCATAAAACATGTGTGTGTGGCAGTGCTGTTAATCAGGCCTGGTATATACAAGGAAGTGAGTAAAATCCATCGAATGACAGATAAACCAGACAGGCTAAAACCAAAGGGTTCAGCAAAGCATGTTTGAATCAGTAAGAATCAAGAACTGCTACACCCTCAATCAGCACTGTCTGATAATATTTTACTTGGTTTGGGTTGCTGTGTTTTAATGACCAAACAATAGTGTTTTTTAATCCTCATGATTTAAATACATAACACCACATTGTGCTTCTGTAGCTTCTTCCTCAAATTGTGTTGTGTGCGTTAGGCAAGGCTTGCAGCAGCCTTCAAAGGGTGTGAAAGTTTTGGTGAATTTGTTACAAAAAGGTGACCCTAGAGGCTTGTCCCATGCAGAGTAGAAAAGAAAAAAAAAGGCAGAAATTTTCATTCACCCTTTTCAACAGTAAATAATACAAGGGTACAATTTTTATTTTCCAAGATCTTCATGAGCTAGCTCCAATCAAACTAAGTTCATTGCTTCCACTGAAATAGGGCACATCAGAACGAGTGTCCAGAAACAGGTTCCCCTGGAACAATGAAAAGCATGTTGCAGGCTTGATTTCCTGACATCAGCACAAACCTGTGCACAGACTAGCCCTTAGTTTTGCTACAGGGTTTGGCTAAAATGGTATGACGGTTCTTTGGCAGCACTGAAAATAGAAGCCCAAATGGTGGCCTTGCAGTGACAGCCTCTGATCTTCAGACAATCATCCTTTTGCTTCCTGAATAATTTTTTTCCTGGCATGACCACCATGCCACACTTCCAGCCTTGCTCTGCCGCATTCATTTCAATCCTCAAAGAGCCAACAGCAGGAAAGACAAAGGAGCATCACCATCTTCTCTCTTCCCGTCCTCTTCCAGCAGGGACTAATCTTTTCTCCAATACAATTTACAGCCAAAATTTCAGTCCCAGTTTTAGATTACTTTTATATTTTGTAGATCTGTGTCTTCTCTTTTGTGCCAAGACTCAAACTTCTCCAATTTCATACAATTTCATGTTAGAAAGATAAGAAATGGCAGATTATTTGATCCATGTGGTTAACAAATATTGATGAGGCTTATCCAGGAAGTGAATTGTCCTCAATGCAAGAAGGCTGTGATGGGGAGTAGACTGGAGCTTGGGTTTATGAAGTCCTGGTCTAGTCTTGCAAGAACTGCCTGGAACTTTTCTAGTACCTACATGTCTTGCTGTCTAGATCACCAGCACCATGACGCCCATACTCCTCCCAATAATAACACTCCTCTCCCTCTCTCTTTGGCTTTCTTGCCAACCTATAAGAAAAGATGGATTGCTAATTTGAAGTAAAGATTTGTGCGTGTCACTGAGTGTCGATGGAGGGCAGTTGTGTATCAATATTTGTGACAAGGCATATAAATGTTACCTTGTCACACACAGCCCATCAGATGTGCTAACTACATGCTAGTTTAGCTAGATGTCAGGTCAGCAGGCCTGGACTAAGGGATTCACTCACTGATTTCAGTATCAGTACCAAATCACCGAAACTAAGATGAGAAGAAACAAACCAGTTGCAGCACTGTCCAAAGGGTCCGCCCCATTACAGGAAGTGGTGAAGCTTATCTAGCCATGAGGCTGGTAAGGTTAGATTTTATTCTCACAAAAGCGATTTAATAGAGCTCAAAAAAGCAAAAGTAAATGCAAAACAATCAGAGCGTAGAAGACTCGATACCATCTCTTCAAAGGGTTAGGTGAGGCTCAAACACCGAGTTCATCACACCCATCTAAAATGCTGCGCTTATCACATCCATCTAGTGAAAGGTTAAGGTCACTTCTTTCTCAGTGTTCCCTTGGCACTATCTAAAGACTCAGTGCTTCATTTTCTTTTTCTTGTTTCTCTCTGTCCAGTATTGTTTAGAGATTTAAAAATTAAATTAATCAAGGTTGCTTTTGTGAAATTAAGGTGTGACTCACAGAAGCTGCATATCCACCTTTGAGGCTGGACTAGCTTTATTATTTTTGTGTGTTGTTTCTTTCCACGCTGGTTTTGCAGCAGGACTTGTAGCCACACAATATAATGAGCTGAGAAATGGCAGTGCGTCATCCAGGGCGTGCCTGAAGAGCGATGTCGCAAAGAGAGATGGCAAGATTACAGGGAGGATCTAAGCAGGATCTGGAGGAGGGTGAAGAATGAAATGTCCTGCAACAACAAAAATAACCATTTATGTATGTAAACCAAGAGAAAGACTGCTCCTCAAAGTCTGATTTACCTACAAGCAGAAAATCAGGGGAAAAAACCCAAACATTTCAAAGCACTGGCTGCAAATAGACACCCAGGTGCATGTGCAAACAGCTAAAATGGGACAAACTCCCGCAGCAGTTACAGCACAGCCAGTAGCTGAGTGGTGCTGCAGAATGGTGGCTGTGGAAAGTTACCACTGAGTCCACTCAAAAAGTGGCATCACTGGAATTTCTTCAGCTAGAAACAAGTACTTCTGGGAGCAGTAGAAATTATGCTGCCTGATTTCCTGTGGCTCTGTATTTTGTGGTTGATTATCCGAGGGGCAAGCTGAAGAAAGCTTTTCCTGTGGTCAGGGCATCCTGTGTGGATTCTCTGGGGTCTAATAATACAGTTCACCTTCCTCTTCTGCCCTTCCTTCAATGAGGCACTAATTTGGATGTCTGTCTCCTGCATAAGTGCCAGACTTTCAGAAATCTGTCCAAACTTTTTATCTGTAAGGACTTTGTGTCTCTGGCAAATGTGTCTGAATCTTGCCAGATTACTCCAAAGCTGCTGTAGCAACATATACACAAATACATCATTAGCTAAACCTCATTTGCTTAGGAAGCCAGGATTCATTTAAAAAAAATAAATCACACCTTCCCCAAAGCAGTAACACTGCTAACATAATCTGCATGCTGACCAGGCCTGCTTTAGAAACCCAGGGCTGGACGCTTGAATGTTGCTTAGTGATTAAGCAAACGGCATCTTAGACCAGAAGCAGCAACCACAGACACAGGTCTCACTGCAGAGGTTCACCAGTGCAACTGTGGCATAGGAAATATAAAAATGTAATGCTCACCAAAATGGTACCGAGAAGAAATACCCCAGGAACAAAGTGCAGAGGGATAGACCTTTGTGTTTTCATTTAAACAGGAAAGGTAGATGGAAAACAAAATAAATGAAGCTATACTTAAAATAAAGATTACTATATTCTAGACCATCAAAGCTTGTAACACCTGACCTAAGAATGGGTGGGGATGTTTGGGATAAAGGAAGGGAGGTCTGGAAAATTGTGGCCTTATCTAGATAAGTTTCATGGAATGAAAATAAACAACCGATATCTACTAAGGGGTACACGGAATAAGTCAAACAAGACAGTCTGATGGTTTATATATTTTTTTTAGTTCATAGAGAATTGGATCTGTCGGAACAATATGCTGTCATGGAAATGGGCATTATGTAGCTTCTACTCATGTACCTATTTACCTGACCTTTGAGGTTAGTGGCAAAAACTCCCATTGACTGGAGATGATTTTTCTGCACATTTGCTCCCTCAGCAACACAAAGTGAGGAGATGCACACTTCAGTGTTGGGGCAGGGTATGCTGGCAGTTGGCTATGAGACATTGACATACCACAATGAGATGTTTCCCTGTGTACATGCCACATGGCAGTCTTGCTTTGAAATATAGTATTGTTTTAGGATTGAGGCCAATTCCAAACCTGTTACAACTCATCCCAAAAACAGTCAGTTATTGGGAGCTCGTTCATTAAAGACCTCTTCTTGTTGTTATTTTAAGAGGAGAGACAAGTTGCTAGTTCTCTGCTAATATGAATGCCAAAGTCATTTCATGAAGGATGCCATGGTCGATAACCAGTTATCACTCCTCAGAGACTTGAAAAATGTTGGTGTAGATATATTTCTCTGCATTTGTGTGTATGAGTACTTTAGAAGACTCCAAAAGCTTATCCTGAAGGTATAGTCTTGCAAACTGTTGGCCGTTCTGGCTCCAGTCCAGCAAAGCACTTAAATATTTAGTGAACTCAAGACTCTTCACATACTTCAAGCTAACACATCCATAAGCACTTTGTTGGACCAGGCTCAGAGAAGCTGTTCTAGGGATGCACCTTGCATAAGAGAGCTCTCCCCAAGCTAGTCATGGTCTCTGTGGCTAGTGTGGCCATGTTCTTCCTCACAAACAGCTAGCAACAGGCTACACCAAAGTTTGCATTGTTTGGCCATGCTAAAAAGAAAAAAAATGTTCAGTGGCATTTCAGAAGCATTTCAGCTTCAGCTGTCTAGCAGGGGATGAGCAAGATGAGAGGGAGGTAGTTTTGCATGCAGTGCTGTAGAGAAAAGATTTGCCTTCCCAGAATCAGCAGTCTCTGGACAGCAATAAATCCACTCAGTGACATGTTACAAAATAAAGCAATTCCTAAAATAAACAATTCAGACTTCGAACCGCACGATAGGCTATTAGTATGTTTAAATAATTGGGTGTAACTGTAGGCAGAGAGAAGCTACAGGACCAGATGTGCATATAAAGCTAAACATAGGCTTTAAAGGATCTAATCAAATCAGTCTACCATCTGGTATAAGAAGAAAAGTCACGTGACAGACCTGGTCAACATGAGAAAATGGCACGAATTTCTGGATAATGAGCTTAAGCTAAATCAATATGTTACACAAGTCAGAAATGGAAGCATCTATAAAATGGATTGCACTAGTTCAACTAAATCATATCTGATTTTACTAAATTAATACCATTTTCTCCTATCAACTAGACCTTAGGTGACCTATCACAGATAACAGGCTGGAAATATTCAGATATAAGTACATGCAGGTATTATAGCTTATGACAGACAAAAATTCACATACACTCTTCTCTCAATGCGAAATAAATCCTACTCATCGGACAACTCTTTTCAGAGTTAGTGTTAAAGCCCTCAAATCGAGTTAGAGTTACAGCAAGTGGATCCTGCTTTATTTTAGCTACCTTGGGACCCAGGAACTGAAGCAAAGACTGGAAACAGAGGAAATGGTAGTGTCTTGGGGTAACATGTCTACATGGTGGTAAACCTGTGAGCCCAGAGTTGGGCTGCTGCTAGAGAAAGGGTGTTCAGTGGGCTGAGCTGAGGATGCTGATGGTTTGGAAACCCTGGGGTGGGATGTTGTGTTTGCATGGCTACGTCAGCTCTGGCCCCAGGCATGGCTGTCTTTACAGTGTCAGCTGGAAAATATCACATAACACCTTTCAGAGACTCTGGGAATGCCCTTGCTCGCCTCCTGTAGCCCACTGTGCTTTGGTGGCTCTTGGTCATCTGTGCTTGTCTGCAGTTTTTTGTGGAATGAGGGCTGCATGTTGAGGAAAGGAAGCCTGGCTGTCTTGGGGGGCTTCCAGAAGCAAAGCACCCATTATACAGCAGCTCTAGTAGAAGGGAATGGGGCTCAACAATGCAATCTCTTTTCCAGTCCTCCACCTCTGCCATGACACCTTGGGCTGTCCTGTGGGCACTGCTTCAGTCTTCCCCACTTGAGTGAGGCAAACAGGAAGCTGAAGTCAATCCAGCTTAACCAAAACCAGAACTTGCTGTTCCTCCATGACATTTTGATTGGTAACACAAATTGGTCTGTCTTGTCTCCCTCCCCCATTTCGTGCTGCATCCCCAGTACCAGCAGCCCAGACATGTTGCAGACAACTGCACAAAGGCTGTACAGCTCTGCCATTTTGATCAGTTCATGTAGGACTGCTACAGGCAGGGAGAGAGCAGAGTCTTGAGGAGGTGACAGCAACTTCATTTGATTTACGGGGTTTAGCTTTTGATACAAAGCTCCACCTACTTAGCAAAATATGAGCATGTTTGTGGGTTTACAGATTTACTTCAGTGATCCAGCAGACCATCTTGCCCTTCTGCTACTCCTCTGGAAATAGTTCAAGTCAGTGTGTTGTGCACATAATTGATACTGACTTTCCCAGCCTCCAGAAATCATATTAAAAAGATAGGTAAAACCTGGGGGGAGGGATTTTTCTGGTTTAAAATGAGAGGTTTTGGGGCAGACCATGCGGCTACTCTGACTGAGTTTTCCACACATTTGTTTATGATGTGCATGTGCAAACCATGTCAGAAAAAAGCTCTCAGGGGAGTTAGGAATCTGTCCAGCATGTGGCAAATCCCCAGTACAATCCAGCCCTCCTCCTACTCCATGCTGCTGCCATTCCTAGAGTCCTCTTCTCCACAAGGCATTTCTACAGCAGGAGCCCACCAAGATAAAAGAAAAAAAATATGTAGAGACACCAGCTTTCACAAAAAGAGGCTCAAAAGCAACCTCAAATAGCACATACGTACCGAAAACCAACCTGGTGCTCCAGGTGAGGGGCAGGGACACCCTACATCTCACAAGTTGAATGACCAAGTTCCTCTTCGCGACTTGCTATGACTCACTGGAGCTGGTTGCAAGACATTTTCTCTGTCTAACAGTCCTGCATATCACCATGGAGTCCAGCCCCCTATCACAAGGAGATGTTAAAATGAATATGCATTTCAACACTCCTTCAGCTCACCTCATAGCCTCAATAACAATATAATATTTTAAACTGCTTTTGCAAGTCTCCTTTCTACAGGGCAGTTGAAAGGATATAAAGGCATTTTACAATTTTTCTAGATTGTCTCCGAAGTGCCTTTGTGATGTGGGAGAACAGAAGTTTTGTTGCCATTTGCCTGTGGACAGCTGCCAAACTCACCTGTCTCCACAGAGACTGTGAGGGCCATATCACATCTCTCTGAAAACTCTGTGGCCAGCCCTGGATGGCTTCTCACTTTACTCAGATGAAAAACATGTTGCACAATTTAACACTTTGCCTGCACACTTGCCTGGGTGTGTTGCTCAAAACCAGCAACTCGTTCCTTTTGGACTTAAGGAAAGTAACAGCTGCTAGGTGGTTTTGGAGAAACCTAAAACCAGGACTTTCTTGTGAAAAACCTTCACCCATGTGAAGTCTTCTAACCTTGCAGGTCATCCTACTGAATTCAGACAAGCCTTGAAATGTCCACAGTTGTCCTTTTGTCACTCCTTAATCACAGTTAACCAGCCTCTAAATTTGACCCTTTTTTAATAGGGTCCGATTTGACAACATGCTGAAGAATTTGTCTTTCTGACTAAAGTTTTACCAGCCTAGTTCCGTGTTCGAAGTAAGGCATACTTCAGAGCATCTGAAGCCATACTTTAGAGCATCTGAGGTAGTAGCTTGACCCTGTGTATAAAATACAAAGCTAAGGATTAGAAGAGATCTGACACTGACCACATTTTCTTATGGGTCACTTAATTTTGCAGGGTCCTGCTTCTAATCTCAGTAATTATTCTTAAACCCCTCCCGTGTACAGGTTGACACAGGATAACTGGGCAGTTTCATTTGTTAATATTCAGGGAATATTTGCAGATCCTTGTGTGGAAGATGTGGCAGAAGTGTAGTGTAACCTACTGCCTTATGTATGAATTTCTCATTTTCCCTCCCTACAAATGAATATTTACATTCTCCACCCTCCTCTTCTCCTGGAAAGAAAAGTGCATAAAATTATTCCTCATCACATTCTTTCACTGAGTTGGCAAAATACAGAGAAATGCAGCAAGTTTAAATGATACGGAATAGGCAAGTATAGTCTATCTAACATCAAGCGTGCAGATCAAAATCAACAAAGCCTCACAAAAGAAAGCCCCAAAAGATCTTTCATCTCCCCAATCCCATTTCCCTGCCTACATCTCTTTTTACCCTACTGTAATGTATTAGTTCTGCTTTAGTTTCTGCTCTGCACAACATTTCTGCTTAAGAAAGATTCTGTTGAGTCATTACCAGCATCAGCCAAACAGGCTTTTCAAGAATGGAGGAGAAAATAAAGGCTGTGGTTTTTAAATTAATTCCTTACTGCTTAACCCTTAAATGACTAGTGGCTTCCAGACTTCCAACCAAGTTAATGCTGAGCAGAATATGGAGTTGTTGTGCCAGAGACAAGAGTACTGTCGGTGCTTCTGTCAGTGACCACACCAGAGAGAGATACCTGCCACAGCAGCACCAACCACCCTCTCCTTGCAGCTTGTTAGATAAGGGAAAAGACAGAGATGCAACTGGTGGCAGGGGGTCAGGCTGGCCGGGAGGTGGCTGCACCTCTGCCGGACACACCCTTTGCTGGGGTCCCTTCCTCTCAAGCAGAGTGTCAGTATCTACTCAAGGTGCTGTTTGACTCTGATCATGCTTGACACCAACCATCCAGCACCTGGTGGGGCTGCAACGAGCAGCCCCTGTCTTCCCATGACCACACAACTTGTCCTGACTGCTCTAGTCACTGCTTAGGTGGTGCTGGCCATGCACCTGAAAGAATTCTGGCAGAAATCATAGTAAAGGGCTATGCTGACTAACCCATTCCCTAAATGCTCCCTCCTTGCTGCTTGAAAATATAGCCACAGATAACCTGCACCCACACCGAAGCAGAGATGGGGAGATGGGCTTTTCTACTAGAAGATATTAGTCATGAAAGTAGAAATGAAAGAGAGACAAGCATATCTCTCCCTCCCTGAGGTAGGAGAGATATTCCTTTCCGCCTTCCCCCAGCAGGTTGTATATAAGATAGAATAGTGGTTGCCAAAATGATATAACTTGAGTAAGTTCCTGGTACTTTGAGGTTTGAGGGGCCCTCAGGGGAGCCAACACTTGGAGCGAGAAAAGGCAAAGGAGGAGAAAGTGGATAAGGTGATTTTCTTTGCCTTGGTTTTTAAAGCAATCTCAGCCTGCTAAACTTTCAGTCCATGCTGCCAATGGCTATTTCCAAGTTATCTTTGTATAGAAAAAGGATGGAATCCTTCTCTTTCTCATTCTCTCAGTTTCCCTTTTTAATGAAAGCTCAGTTTAGATCTGATATCACTTTAAAAGCTTTGCTATCAAAGTTTATTAGACCCACTGGGACAGATCACAGTTTTCAGAGGCTCAGAGTTTCACAGCAGATAACTGTAAAGTGAATCACCCAATGTTCTTCAAAATGCTCATTTTTCTTGGGCTCATCTGTTACACAAAGCTGCACTGTATTCAAGCATCATTAGAAGCAATCCCAGTTGCCTCCATGATGCTGGACACAGTTTTGCGTTAAGAACAAACCAGAGCAGCCAGCAGTCCCCAGCCTGTCCCACAGGCTGATGTTAAGGTGAACAGGATGACATTTGCAGTGAAGGCAAGTCCTATCATCACAACAGGATAATGCCTGCTTGGCACTCCTAGAAAAGGCTGGAATTCATAGAAAAACAAACAAACAAACAAACAAAAAGCAGGAAGTGTGAAAGCAGTGTCCCTTTAAAAATCCAGATTTACTTTCCCTTGCTTAAAAATAATAATAACTAGAAAAGAATCCTTTGCCTAGGGACTATGTCTGAGAAATATAGTCTGGCAAGCAAAGAAATGAGAGGAGGGATTAGCCTGTCAAGTTTCCTATAGAACAGTAATTCTTTTTTTTTTTTTTTTTTTTAATGAAGCCGTTGGTATTATTATGTGGGTTTTAGTAGTTTTTACTATCCTGCTACCAATGCATGGGAATAAACACTGTATCTGGTAGGATCTCTGACTGTAACATGTATCACAGAGGCATCTATTTACAGTGTGCAGGGAGGGGAGCTGTTTCATTTCCCAAGACAGTAATGGAAAGCATTATGTCCTACAACTTAAGGGTGGTGAAGCACTGGGAGAGGTAGTGGGAAAAAACATTCACGATAAACTGGAGAGAGTTTCAGGGTAGATATTTGCAGGATGTATCATAACCAAGAGAAGTTGGCAACCCTGGGAAAAGGCTGAGAGATAAAATGTCTGACTCACGTGGTCAAGTCCTTGTGCCACAAACGTACTGTCCTTCTGCTGCCATTTCATGTCTTTACACCCTTCCCTGTGACTTCATAGCATTATTCAATCTTTCTAAATGAACAGGCTAGACAAAACTCAGAGGAGCTGGTGGTTCTCAGATGCCCATGCTACCTCTCAAGCTTTATCCATCCAGAGCTTTTGGCCAGTGAATGCCTCTCACCAGAAGCATGTGCAACCATTTGACAGCTTGTCTGCTTTCTGATTCTTAACAGGTGATGCAGATGGACCAGAAGCTAGATGACATCCTGACCATGCTTCAGACTCAGTTTGGGGATCAGCCACAGGCACAGACAACAGGGCCAGCCACCCCACCTGTCAGACAGCTACAGACAACCTTGGATTCCCCCCCAGTGAACCAGAGAGTTTGAAAGCTGGAGGACAGCCACATGTCACCCTCTCTTTTTTTTATGTCATGTTATTTTTAAGTCTTGGTGTCCAAAAATTGGGTTTTACCAGGGTTAAAATTAAATATTCCCCTATAGTAAAACAAAAAAAAAAAAAAAAAAAAAAAAAAAAGCTGCAGAAAGAAGCCAGTCATGACCTTAAGAAAGCACATACGTTTTGCACCTGTTTTATTAGCCATCATTTGCTAACCTCTGTCAGCCCATGGCAGCCCCATTTAGGCTGAGTGCACGCGCACGGAGGGTGCTGTTGAGGTAAGCATCCAAGCAAGGGTTAGGATGACCCATTCATGAGCGTGAAAGGGGAAAACTGTTTTTTTGGCATTTAATCGCTAAGTTTAATGCTCACAGCATGCCCAAAAGGGGGATAAGAGCCAGCATTTGAACATGAAACAAATGGAAATCACTGAACAGGAAAATTAAACAGCATGTTTTGACTTCTACCAAGCAGTGAGGATCATAAGAAGGGCAGATTTATATGCTAGTGTGAATGACAAAGTAAAGACAACAGGCTACTGATTAAAAATATGTAAGTGTACACAGGCTGGTTGACATATGAAAGACTGAAGCAAAGACTTCAGCTAATTAAAGCAAAGGGTTGCAAATGAGATGAGATGCATGTTGGAACAGACAGGCAGGAGAGATAGTATCTGCGTAGGCTTACTGCACAAGAACACTGTAATAGCTATCAGCTACACTGACGACTGTTATGCAAAATGTTCTCAAGCTTTTACCTTCATTCAGCAGTGGTTGTTACCTCCAGTTGCCTTAATTTTAACATAAGAAACCTGTATGGTAATTGGCTGTGAAGTATCTGAAAAGCTCAGTTGAAGTCACTGAGTAACAGGGTGCTGAAGGAAGGCTTCAGCTGTGATTGAGAATGGGTTTTTTAAAGAAAACAGAAATGCACATACTGTTGATGAAAGTTAATAGCTGTTTAAATAAACTGCTGCATATAATTTTAAATGCTAGATTTTTTTTTTTTCCCACCCCTTGGAATCTGGTTGTAAATCAAGTGCATATGCTGGCTGATAGACTGTCACTGTGAAATGGATTATACCTAGCACTCCAGAAAAGGGATGATACAACACTCTTGCTAAATATGTAAATAATAAACCAAGCTAAAAAGGGTGCAGTGTTATTTACTCAAGTCTTTTTAATATATTTGCATAACCAACCATTTGAATGAGCAGAAGTCTGCAGAGCAAAGACCCGATTCCTGGGAAATCCTAAATATATTCTATTCCCACTCATATCCATGGAGGCAAAGCCTGCACTGCTTTTAAAAGCAACCTGAAAGACTGGTCCCTTAATAAGCATTTATTTGGACCAATGACTGATCCATTTCAATATAATAAAATTAGCTTCTAACTATTACCTGTCCCTTTAAAACTCTTTCCCAGGTTTGTGTGTCTGGGAACTCAAGCTTGGAAAGAGCACAATGAGACTGATCCCAATCTTTAGATTGCAGGCGAGTCTTAGACAGAATATTAATGATGTGTGAGAGGCAATAAAAACAAAAAAAAAGCAATGTGGTTTTAATTAAATCAGCTGACAAGCTGCCGTTCCATCTTGTCTGATTACTACAGAGTTACTGAACATGACCAAATACAGCATGTAACATGAGAAAATGGTAAATAATCATTGTCAGAGCATTGAGTTGCTCCTGGCTTGCAGTCAGGGTCGTGAGCCTCTGCAATGGTCCTTCATATAACCTCACTGACTCTCAGAGCTAAATGGACAACTGGACACCAAAGGTACTTTCCATTTCCTCAGCCACAGGTAAAAATATCTCTCTGGAGATCCCTTTGCTACAGGTTGAGAAGACAAGCAGTGTCACTTTCAGCAGAAGGGTTATGGAATTTCTGTGGCCCGAACAAGGTGAAACTTCCTCCTGGTACGCTGCAGAGTATGTGAGAGGTATGTGTGGTCACTGGTGGACCAAGGAATGCAATGGTATTTTACTTACTAATGAGTCTCAATACAAGTATTAAGGCACTATACATACAGTAACACCTACTACTCTGAAGTGCCTGGAAAACACACTAAATGCCCTTCCCCGGAAGAGTTAGTTAAATAAAATACAAGTGGACTCAGCTATGGAGAGTCAAAAGGGATGAGTGAGTGAGAGGAAAGGATAAAGAGGCACACAGTGGTCCCTTCAGAAAAAAAAAAAAAAGAATGTGTGCCAGTGTGCGCATGCGTGCATGTGTGCATGAGTGTCTGGTTTTTTAACAGAAGCCAAAGTTTCCCCAGCAAATCTTCAGTGAGGCCAGAGCCTGAGTGTTTAAGGGTCTGAAAACCCCACAGTGCTGGCCATATGTCTGCTTTACAGCTGGCCACTGTAAACACTGCAGCATGTCTTAACATGTTCAGGCAGCACCATCAACACACCTGACCGAGACCATCACTACTGCCACGATGGAGAGATAAGGGTGTGGCCTGAACAAACTGCATCAAGGAAGGAAGAACACCAGTGAGAGACACCCATTTTCACACCCTATGATGAGATTAAGTGTAAAAAAATAAAAGCAACATAGCTTAGCCTTAATTAAGTAAATCTTCACACCAACAGCTAAGACAAGAGTTGCCACCTAGCAAAATCTTTCTGATTGTCCAGGGGTAAAAGTGTCCAGAAGTAGCACTGATGCAACCACCTGGTAATACTGCCTGACCCATCTTCTAAGATGGTTTTGCACAGTGAGCAGACTGAAGACATTTGCATGTCATGAGTATTTTGAGTGCCCCTTTACCAAGATGTGCTGTCAGTAAACATTCAGCAGCAAACTCTGATTTCTCAAGGCAAGAACTAGCTTCTACACAATGTGTTAATGTCAGGTCTCGCCATCCACTAAGCAGGCAGTAACAGCATCAGATCTAGGTCACTGTGTACATAGCAACAATAAAATAGAAAGAGCAGTGAAGAAGCATAGGGATGAACTTGAAGAAACTACAAAACTCTGACGAGTTCTCTTGCAGTCACAAGTCCTAGGAAATCATGAGATGATCTAGTCCATCAAGGAACCATATCAGAAGACCATCAGGTATACCATGGCAGGTTTTGTTAACTGCACTATGGATTTGTTGGATGGAACTCCACCAAAAGTGTCTTGAGGAAGAGTTTTTCTAAGGGAAACTTGTAATAATTCTTGCATGTGATTGGAAAGAAATTACATTTTTCATAAAGATTATATACTCCCACAGCTTACTTCCTTGATCCAACTGCCTGACTTGACTGAGCTTACTCTTAATGGCTGCAGTCCTCCAGGGAATAAATAGGTAGCATAGCTGCAGAGAAAAGTTTGACTCCTACATGTGCCATTATTTAAGAATTTATGTGAAAACCTCTTTGGAAGATTATTAATCAATGTTTTCATCAATCTTTCTCAGCAGGGCTTCTCTCAAGCAATTCATCACTAAGTCTGTACTGATGTTGGGGACTGCCCTGACCCAGATGCAGGACCCTTGCACTTGTCTTTGTTGAACTTCATGAAGTTCACATGGGCCCATTCATCAAGCCTGTCAAGGTCCCTCTGGATGGCATCCCTTCCCTCCAGAACATCAACTGCACCATTCAGCCCGGTATCATCTGCAAACTTCCTGAGGATGCACTCGATCCCACTGTCTATGTCATTAATGAAGACATTAAACTGTATTACTCCTAGTACAGACCCTTGAGGGATATCACTCATGACTGTTTTCCATTTTGACACCAAGCTGTTAACTGAAGCTGTTTGGATGCAACCAGCCAGCCAATTCCTTATCCATCTAATATTCTATCCATATCTCTCCAATTCAGAAGTAAGAATGTTATGGGAGAGCCTATCAAAGGCCTTACAGAAATCTAGGTAGATGACTGCAGTTGCTCTTCCCCAGTTGAGGCTGTCACCCCATTGTAGAAGACCACTAGATTAGTCAGGCATGATTTGCCCTTGGTGAAGCCATGTTGACTGTCTAATCATGTCCTTTTCTTCCATATGCTTCAACATAACTTCCATGAGGATCTGTTTCATGATCTTACTGGGCACTAAGGTGAGACTGACCAGTCAGCAGTTTCCAGGGTCCTCCTTATTACCCTTTGTAAAACTGGTTGTGATATTACATGTTCCCTCTCAGTGGTGGCTCTAACACAAGGCAAAATTACAGAAAGTATACCCAGGGAAGTCCATTTGTGTCTCCATTTCTGCTAACATTAGTACACTGATGTTTCATCCTATTCCTACAGCAACTTTTCTCTCACCAGTAAAATGATAATAATACCATCCATTAGCACGGTCCACTTAAGTTATTTGCAGCCAGGTCTGCAATGGTCTCACGTTGTCTTTTGATTCAGAACAGAGGCATAGACCAGGTGGCCAAGGTCTCTCGAGGCCATAGTATCAGCAGGGGTGGCTGTCAGGAATGCAGTTTACCAATGCATCAAAAGACAAGAGTACAGGAGATCAAGTAAAGATTAGCTATTTATTTTCAAAAAGATCACATGTTTTTCTCCCTGATCCAATTTCTCTGTGAAGATACATGGTGTCCTCCCTTACTAGAGACATCCACACCAACCAAAACAAGATTTTCCACATTCCTTTTAATAATGCATGGCATCCTGAAGCCTGCTGTCTGCCTGTGATGATGCAAGATGCTCAGAAGTCATTACAACAAAGCCTGAGGGAATTATTTTCTCATTTCCATAATTACACAGTCAGTAATATTATCCTGAACCAATCTTATCTGAAAATGTATACCCAGATCTTTAATGATGATATTTCTGAAGTAATGTGTGGGATTAAAGTCCTGCATATGATAAGACTGCAGCAGTGAGGGAGATAAAAAGTTCAGCTTTCATCAGCTAGAGCCTTTCATTCCTGAGAAAAGGTAACTGTGGCCCCAAAACAGCCGATATGGGTCACAGATCAGAAATCTGCTGCCTCATCTGGAACACTTCATCTCTGGAGAGTAAAAAGTGAGAAAAGACTCTCCAGCCACAGCTGTCCATTTCAGAAGTGGGCTCATTTAGTGGCACTGGAGGTATTCTGTCCACCTGCATTGCCCTGGCATCAACAGAGGAGTGCTGGAAGAATCTCAATCATCAAAATTGCATTATTTAGTATTCTGAAGAGGTACATGCTAAAATCATTGTAATGGTCCAGAAAAAGCATAGTGAAGAGCCCAGGTGAAGATCACAGGCATCATTTTTAGTTCGAGCAGAGCCCAGCCAGCAAAACTAAACAAGATGATACTGTTCTACCTCTGTAGTAGGAAAGGGTTTGAGTTCCATTCAGCCTGGCTGTAGAGCAGCCCCTTTTCTTCATCAAAGCAACTTCTTTTCTTAGTCAAGGTAGCTGGAAATGTTAAAAACTGAAAGAGAGAAAAATGTCTACCTACCTTTTTGAATATTTTGTTCATGGTCATTATCCTTTCTCCCACACAACACCACATGATTTTCCAAGCTCCAGAGAACCCCAGGCTCTGGATTATATTCATGTTACTGATGCTGGGTATGTGCACATGCTCTCTTATCCTCTCTCCTCCTCTCTTCCCATCATATCATAAACAGTGTCTGTCAGACATGAAAGAGTAAAATAACAGAGCATCTTCCATACAACAAATGAGATGTTCTGCCAAAATACTATGTTGTGTTCAGCCCTTATTACGGTCTACAGTGGCTCCCAACTGACTCTGTAAAAGTATAGGGTCTCCGCTTCTATTCCTGGCTGAGCACCCCTTTGTTTCAAGGTTTGGATTTGGTACATGTGGGTTTGTGAAGAGAATTTTAACTCATCTTCATGATGTTATTTGATCTCCGCCTGGAGTGGGTAGAGATGTATGGATGGGACTGACTCCTGCGCTGACAGGAAGGGGATTTTTGAACTCTGTGATTAATGTAACTGCTGTAGCTCATCTGTCCAATCAGAACAGCAAAGGTTGTTCTTTGTTAACCAAAGGACAACAATTTTCAAGAACAATGCCTGCTAGGCATTGGCCTGACACCTCAGCCTTAGAGGGGAAAGGAAAGTCACATTTCAAAAATACCAGTTGAGCACTTCTTTTGCATAGCTAAAATGCAGCTTTTCTTCTTTACTGCCATGTACCTTGGGTTGCCACTGTTGTTAGAAGAGCCTAAACATAGCCAAATATATTAGTAGCATTTTGCACATACTTTACTTAAGGACCAAGCTACAGAGAGAAAAATCCCTGGTGTTTCAAAGGAAGCAGCCTCTAGCCAACTCCCAAGTTATAGACAACCCTCACCAAAGATGTTTAAGAGGCTGTTCCCTTTGCCAAAAGACGAAATAAATGCTCAACAAAGTGTGCCGTGAGAGGTGGAAATGCCTACAGCAGAATAAGCACAGCGTTGGATGTCCATGATTACCACTTGCTGCCAAGATGTGCAGAGTCCCAGAGCAGCAGAAGGGACAGGAGCAAGCGGGCTCTTGCCACCTCTCCTGGCCTTTGCTTTGTCAAGTGAACAATGATCTGCTTAAGGCTAGTTCAGCTCGTAGTTCAGTCATCTCTGACACCACAGCAGGTGATGTGACAGCAGGCAAAAGCAGTGTGTCAGTTCCTCTCTACCTACAGCTTGCCCTTTGTCATCATCCTGCAGTGAAACATGAAACTAGTCCACTCCTGAAGTTTGGTGATGTGGAACACTTCTCAAGTAGCTTCTGAGTTTTGATCCAAATGACCCCAGTCCTCCTTATGGACTGAAATTCTTATGCAGAGGTAGATCCATCCCACACCTAGTCTGTAGGGTGATTCAAGTAGCTTAATGTTTGTGGTGGAAGGGTTTTATATCATCAAGATGGGGGGGAAGGGGATGCACCCATGCACTCACTATTCCTGTAGCAGATGAGCAATTGCCCGATGCAGTGTCCACATTTTTTGTTATCTTTGCTGAGAATTTTCGCCTTTCTGAAACACTAAACAGCTCATTTCTTCCAAGCTAAACAAATCACTCTGCCAATTACTGATTTTTTTTTTCTCCTTTTAACTTCTAATTGTTAGTACTGTAAGTACAAGTTTCTGTTTCTTTGATAGAAGGCCAGGAGGCCAAGAGCTAGGGACAGTTCCTGTGACACATCAATACTGCGCCAAATTCTTCAGTTTGGCTACATCATGAGTGTCATCACTCTTGGATTCCAGGAACCCCATTCACCAGCTCCCAGGAGGCTACTGCTTTGGTCAGAGACTAGCAGAGTGCAGTAAGAGATCAACAAAGTCTCCATCCTCAGAGTTATGTAGGTTTCACTTACTGTCCTAATGCTCCCTCACCTTTTTGTTATCATGTTATTCCTCACACAACAGTCCAGTTAAGCCAGTTTTCCAGATTAGGGAGACTATTGCATTAGGAAAGCAATAGAAATAAAATTCAGCAACAGCCAAGATCTAGTCCAAAGGGCGGCAGCTAACAACCTGCAGTCATTCATCTCCATGGAGTTCACAAGAAAGAGCATTAAGGACAAGAACAAAAACTGCTGCAGAGACACAGACCTCAAGAGGTTATGCACTTGATGAGTCTCTGGTCAAAGAATGCTAAATTCAATGCAGGTATGAATCTCATGGAGTCAATGGACTTACACCACAGATGAATTTGGATTGATCTCTCTTACCATGTATCTGAATAAACAGTTGGTAGGTTAAAAGAAGACCTAGAGTTGGTAGGTTAAAAGAAGACCTAGAGTTGGTAGGTTAAAAGACGACCTAGTTTCACTAACCTTACTGGAGACCTGAATTCAAGTCAAACTTTTCCAGTGGCCTGCAAACACCATATAATACAATGGCAGATATTAGTTTTTATTCCACACAAAAAAAATGTATGTTTGGAAACAAATAGAGAAAAACATGATAGAGGAGTTCAATGACTGTAATCAATTTTGTAAATGGCATTGCTTTGTGTTCTCAGATCCAAAAGATTCCCTTTAAGTTTAATGTTTGAATGAACCCAAAGGGAAAAAAAAAAAAAAAGGAAATTGCACCAGAACTTGCACACTCTGCCTGATTTGGGATCAAAATCTGAGAAGGTTGCCACATGTTCTCTACTGACTTAAAATCATAAAACTGAAAATATGTCAGTAATCAGGTGGAAAAAAAGCTCCCACATTATCTAGGCCTTGCCCATGTACTCCTTTTGTAAAAAAATAACATAATTTTAACTGACAGTATTTTGCATGAAGCTGAAAGTTAAGTTGATAGTGGAACTGTTGAATAAGCATAAAACCAGTTTATCCCTTCAAGTATAAATAGCTAAGGAATAGTTTATGGCAAGGAATCACCTATGACAATTTTTCTCTTTCATGTCCTGGGACAGAACTGCTCCACATACTACCTCCTCCACCCAACTCAATCTTCAATTTGAGTGAAGTCACGTGTTTGGCCTGTGATATCTTATCTACGTGACTGGCTTGGAGAAGTACTGTGGCCCTGGAGTCACAGTTCACTGGAAATGAGACAGCAGGCTGATGTTGCATAGCTTCTTCTCTCTTCTTCTAAAGTATCCTGGAGCAACAAGGAGTGAGGGGGTACAAGGGTTGGCTGCTCTGTATGAGGAGAGGATATGCCCAAGATGATAAAAAGGCCAGCAGAGGCCATAATCTCGCCAGTGAGGACCCCGTCCCACAGGACTCAAGCAAGACCAGCAGAGCAGGTTCCACCAAGAGTCCTGATAACCTGTCAAGTCCTCAGTGGTGAAGTAGGATGGAGGTCAAGTTGAGAACTCAAGGCATGGGATAAGGCTCCAGATCAATGGGATACATGGCACAGGCATGGCTGCAATGCAGCTGCAGCATCACTTAATCAGGCACCAACAGGGAGAGCCCCTCAGCTTAAAAGCATCTCCCAGACAAAGTGGGGATATCCTCCAGGCCTCTCCTGACTGCAACTCCTATCAGCCAAACACCGGGAGGTGGGAGATGTGCTCTGTGTCCTTCCCACCACCACTGTCCCTCACACCTGACCATGTCATGGCACAGCACTGGGTGTGGGGGGCAAAGGAGTGGGGATAGGGACACCAGGGCAGGGGGTCCCCTGTTCCCTCCCCCCCAAGCAGCATCATCCCCTCACCCGTCAGGTTGTGTGTGGCT
The DNA here is from genome assembly GCA_024605025.1 of Megaceryle maxima. Taxonomy (NCBI): domain Eukaryota; kingdom Metazoa; phylum Chordata; class Aves; order Coraciiformes; family Cerylidae; genus Megaceryle; species Megaceryle maxima. The sequence goes on from JANHGN010023505.1 coordinate 75,261, forward strand.
CTCAGGGACTCAGCAGTGTTGTTGAAGTGGGGTTATGGATTTCCCCTGCATGAAGAAAAGCTTAAACCAAAAGGATTATAAAAGTAGCTGGAAACTTGGGAAAATGCATACAAAAGAGTAGGGGGAGATGGATGAGTAAAAAGCCTCCCACCCCCAGGTGCCAGCAAGGTAAACAGTGGAAAGATTGGACACAGAGCACTCAAATGGATTCTCTTTCATAAAGTGCTTTTTTTTTTTTTTTTTTTAAGACTTTTGGTTCTGTTTTTCTTCTTTATCTCTCTCCAGCAGCCGCTGACAGATGACCTTTAAAGCCCCAGAGAGCTGCACCAGCAGGTGATTTACTAACAGCTGTGCCAGTCAACAAACACGAGGGGGGCAGAGGTCACCGCCGGCCAGGGCTGCCCAGACAATTCAAGGGTGGGATTTAATTAAAGAAAGATGCATTACACTTTTTATTGATTTGTGTGTGTGCACACAAGAGCGCTTTTTTTTATTATTTCTTCTTCTTTTTAAGTTTTTTAGTTGTTGTTCTGGCTCCTTGCACCTGGACATTTCATCCTGGAAGTGTCAGCTCTGCTGGCCATGCTGCCTCCAGCCCCCCACACTCCCTCCTGCCCTGGGTCATGTCCCCCCCCCCCAGACTCAGCTCACTGAAATCCCATCCCACACTTGCAGAGGGGCCTGTGAACAGGTGGGGAGGAGGCAAGTGGAGGGGAACCCAGCAGCTGACAGCACACAGTGTCCCTGTTTGTCGCTCAAGAGCCATGGGGTGCTGGATGGTATTTTGGGGAACACTGGGGTTTTTTCCCCTCTCTCCCCTTGCAGTAAACCTCTGCCCTTCCTCTATCTTCCAGATGAGCCATTAGAAGAGGAGGAAAAAGTGCTCTAAAAGGATAAATTACAGTCTTTTCATTTTGTATAGGATAAAGGGCTTGTCCACTAAAGACATGGGGCATTTTCTGAGAAGTAAAATGCAGAATAAAATGGAAATTCAATGACTTTGTATTCACAAGACAGTGTAATTAATTATTTTCACCCATGTATCTATCTCCTCTTTTTTCTCAGACCTTTATTATTATGCTGTAATTTTTATCTTATTTTTCAATATATAATATTCACATATAAACAAACTTCCATTCAAACTAGAACTAGAAATGAGTGAGTCTTTAAAGACCTAGCACTTCAAACATGAAAATTCAAGTAGGAGGAAGCTCAGTACCAGTGGACTTAATTCACAATACTTTTGTTAGGAGCTGAATCCTGCTGAGAAAAGAGCACCTGCAAAACATAGGATCATTTCTTTCAGGGCTCAGGACCAATGAAACCATGTTTCCCAAGTTGCACAGCACAGGGGGTATTGACCTGTGATAGGACACAAATCATAGAGTTATTTAGGTTGAAAAAGACCTTTAAGATCACCGAGTACAACAAGTAACCCTACTACCAGGTCCAGAGCTAAGCCATATCCCCAAGCACCACATTTATCCAGCTTTTAAACATATCCAGGGATTGGTGACTCAACCACCTCCCTGGGCAGCCTGTTCCAATCTCTGACAATCCTTTCAGTAAAAGAACTTTTCCTAATGTCCAGTCTAAACTTCTCCTGGCACAGTTTGAGGCCGAGACCATTCCCTCTTGTTCTATCACTACTTACTTGTGAGAAGAAACCAGCATCTACCTCTCTACAATGTCTTTTCAGGTCATTATAGAAAGCAATAAGATCTCCCCTCAGCTTCCTTTTCTTCAGACTAAATAGCCCCAGTTCCCTCAGCTGGTCCTCATAAGACTTGTTCTCCAGGCCCTTCACTGAGTTGCTCTTCTCTGGACCTGCTCCAGCACCTTGATGGAGCAGGTCCAGGCACCATTCTTGTATTGAGGTGCCCAAAACTGAACACAGTACTCAAGGTATGCCTCACCAATGCCAAGTACACAGGGACAATCACTTCCCTGGTTCTGCTGGCCACACTATTTCTAATACAAGCCAGGATGCCATTGGCCTTCTTGGCCACCTGGGCACACTGCTGGCTCATATTCAGCCCCTTGTCAGCCAGCACCCCCAGGTCCCTTTCTGCCATGCAGCTTTCCAGCCACTCCTTCCCCAGGCCTATAGTACTGCCTGGGGTTGTTGTAGCCCAAGTGCAGGACCTGGCACTTGGCCTTGTTGAAGCTCATACAGTTGACCTCAGCCCATACACCCAGTCTGTCTAAGTCCCTCTGTAGAGCCTCCCTACCCTCAAGCAGCTCAACACTCCCACCCAGCTTGGTGTCATCTGCAAACTTACTGAGGGTGCATTCTATGTCCTCATCAAGGTCATTGATAAAGACGTTAAACAGAAATGGTCCCAATACTGAGCCCTGGGGAACACCACCTGTGACCGGCCGCCAGATGGATTTAACTCCCTTCACCACTCTGGGGGCCCTGCTGTCCAGCCAGTTTTTTACCCATCAGAGCATGCGCCCATCCAAGCCATGAGCAGCCATTTTTTTAAATGAGAATGCTGTGGGAAACAGTGTCAAAGGCTTTACAGAGGTTCAGGTAGACAATATCCACAGCCTTTCTCTCATCCAATCAGCATGTCATTTTGTCATAGGAGATAAGGTTGGTCAAGCAGGACCTGCTTTCATAAACCCATGCTGACTGGGCCTGATCACCTGGTTCACAGAACCACAGAATGGTCTAGGTTGGAAGGGACCTTAGAGATCATCTAATCCAACCTCCCTGTCATGGGCAGGGACACCTCTCAACTAGATCAG
>JANHGN010023505.1:78114-124276 GCA_024605025.1 Megaceryle maxima
AGGCTGACTGGTCTGTAGTTTCCCAGGTTGTCTTTGGTTCCTTTTTTAAAGATGGGGGTTATGTTCCCCCTTTTCCAGTCTGTGGGAACCTCACCAGACTGCCAGAACCTGGCTGTCCTGCATGTGCTGTGTGATGGCACTCAAGATGATCTGCTTCATGACCTTCCCTGGCACCAGCGTCAGTCTGACAGGTCTGTAGTTCCCCAGATCCTCCTTTTGGCCATTTTTGTAGACAGGATTCACATTCGCTACCCTCCAGTCCACTGGGCCCTCCCCAGCTAGCCCGGACTCTTGGTAAATGATGGAAAGAGGCTTGGTGAGGACATTGTCTAACTCCTTCAGTACTCTTGTGTGTAACCAACCCATCTGGCCCCATAGACTTTTGCATGTTTAAGGCGTGTAGCAGGTCACTGATTATTTCCTCTTGGATTGTGAAGGTCTCATTCTCCCCACCCCCCCAACCCCCGCTCCGTCTTCCAGATCAGGGAACAATTAGTTCTACTGCTAAAGACTGAGGCAAAGAAGGCATTAAACCTCAGCCTTTTCCTCATCGCTAGTCACTCTGTTCCCCCCTGCATCCAGTAAAGGATGGAGATTCTCCCTGGTCCTCCTTTTGTTGTTAATATATTTATAGAAACCATTTTTATTGTTTTTAACAGCAATAGCCAGGTTGAGTTCTACTTGGGCTTTGGCTCTCCTGTTTTTCTCCCTGCGTAGCCTCACTACTTTTTTGTAGTCCTTGTGAGTGTCCTGTTCCTTCTTCCACAGGCCATAAACTCTCCTTTTGTTCCCGAGTTCCATCCAAAGCTCTCTGTTCAGCCAGGCCAGTCTCTTCCCTGCCAGCGTGTCTTTCAGCACACTGGGACAGCTGCTCCTACGCCTTTGAGACTTCTTTCCTGAATTATGTCCAGCCTTCCTGGATTCCTCTACCCTTCAGGACAGCCTCCCAAGGGACACTGCCAATCAGTCTCCTGAACAGGTCAAAGTCTGACCTATGGAGGTCCAAGGTGGCAGTTTTACTGATACCAACCCCTCCCCTTTACTTCCCCAAGGAGTGAAAACTCTGTCATTTTGTGATCACTATGCCCAAGACAGCCTCCAACCATTACTTCCCCCACAAGTCCTACTATGTTCACAAGCAGAAGGTCCAGAAGGGCACCTTCCCTAGTTGGATCCCTCACCGGCTGCATCAGGATGTTATCTTCTACACACTCCAGGAACCTCTTGGACTGTTGTATTTCCAGCAGACATCTGTGAAGTTGAAGTCCCCTATAAGAACAATGGGTAGAGACCACGAAACCTATCCCAGCTGCTTATAGAATGTTTTATCCACCTCTTCATCCTGGTTGGGTGGTGTATAACAGAATCCCACCACAATATCAGCCTTGTTGACCTTCCCCCTGACTCTTACCCATAGGGACTCAGTCCTATCATCACTTTCATTAATTTGTAGGCATTCATACATCACCCTAATATAGAGGGCCATCTCACCACCTCTTCTTCCTTGACTATCCCTTTTGAAAAGCTGGTAGCCATTGACTAGCAGCACTCCAGTTGTGCAAGTCACCCCACCAGGTTTCTGTGATGGCAGACGTGATAGTTTTCTCACTGCACAATGGCCTCCAGCTCCTCCTGTTGATTGCCTATGCTGTGTGAATTGGTGTAGAAGCACTTCAGCTGAGCTAATGATCCTGCCACCATTTTGGGGGTAGAAGCCCTAATTCCTGCCTGACCATTCTCAGCTGCTTCCATTGTTACTGACCTATCAGTGAGCCTTGTGTTTTTGCTGCTGCTTGGATCACCATCCCCCACCCCCATAGAGAGCAGACTGAAAGACCTTACCAGCACACCATCCCAGAAGCGCTGGCACACCACTCCCAGACTTCTCTCTAGCAAGCCCAGTTTCATCCCCATGCCCCTTCAAATCTAGTTTAAAGCTCTTTCAATGAGCCCTGCTAATTCTTGTCCCAGAATCCTTTTCCCCTTTTGTGACAAATTTGCCTCATCTGTTGCCAGTAGACCTTGTGTCCTATAGACCAACCCATGCTGAAAGAACCCAAAGTCCTGCCGGTAACACCAGGCTCAAAGCCAGGAACTCATCTGTTCGCTCTTCCTGTATAAACCCTCTTCACTCTCTTCAGCTGGTGGTACAGAGGACCCCATCCTTTAACCAGCCATCCCATGGCCCTGAAGTCTCTTTCCATTGCCTATGGACTTCTTGAAAGTAGGCAGTTCACCACTGCCTACTTGAAAAATTATAACAGGTAGTAGTCTGAGGGCTGAACTAGGGCAGGAAGTTTTCTCTTTATGTCCTTAACCCTGGTCCCAGGGAGGCAGCAAACTTCCCTAAAAAGTGGGTCCAGTCTGAAGATAGGACCTTCCGCTCCCTTCAAAAGTGAGTCGCCTATGATGAGGACACATCTCTTTTTCTTTACTGAAGATGACATGTCTACTAAATCACTTTGCAGTCTTCGCTTGAGTAATACACATGACAACTCTCAATGTAAGGCAGATTTCCTATTCTTCAGATCACTTGGTGAGCTTTTATCTGAATTCCTTTCAATTTTCCAACCTCTTTTCTGTGCCTTGTTGGTCCCTTTCCAAGACATGGTGGTTGTCATTGGCCTGGAAATTCCTCTGACAGGTTTGGCACAGGTACCGCTGCCAAATTTCACTTAAAAGCATTCTCTACAGCCAACCAGTCTGGGCTTAGGTATCCAGCTGCAATGTAGTCAAGTACTGGTGGGTTTCAAGTAGCTTCTCCAAAAGGTAAGAAGAGACAGCCACACGCACCAAAGACAAAGGAGGCTTCAGAGTAATCAAGGTTCTGTGGGTTCCCATTTCCCTCTCACTCTGTTTTCTACCTATTTGATTTTATATCCATACATTGACAGCAGCTATTGTCCATAGGTCAGAATTCCGAAGCCCTAACTTGAGGCAAACCCTGTCCAAAAATGGATATTCTTGGCATAGAAGACTGGACTGGAATGTCTAGATCTAAACTAATTACACATCCATCACAGACTTCCCGTCATCTCACCAAAACTGGGATGCCTGTGTTTGGCTGAGCCTTTCAACATAACCAAGGCATCTCTATGTCCCGTCCCCTTTAAAATGCATGGGAAATAAATACCCAAGCTCACTATGTGGCTTTGAAAAACCCCCTGCAATCTCTAACCCTCACCTCCATATGTAAAACAGGAATAACAGCAATTCCTACCCCATATCTGCTTTATCAGTCTTGTCTATGCAGACCACAAGTTCTATGAGACATGAACTGGCTGCTACTAAATATAGGTACAATGTCTAGCACAGTTTTTATTAGAGCCCCTAGGCGCTACAGCTCCATAAATATCCATGTTGACTTTTTCCAGATTAAGAACACATCAATGGGAGCTTTGCTTGAGTAAGAACTGCAGGATCTGGCACTAGTGCTTTTAAACCCTAATAGGAATGAGAGTCTGAAGCCTCTTCCAGCCTCATTCACTGGTATCAATGCTTTTAATACCAAGTCAGCTGTTGTGACACAAAGGGTATGTTTCTCTTGGTGCTATTTCTTGGAACTGAAGAGCCCTCCTGAAGTTTTCATTTTCTTTACTGAAAAGCCCTGCTATGGTAAATCATCAACTCACCAAATTTATAGAAGGCACAGCACTTGGTATGTCACGTCTCTGAGGCTAGCCTAATGATTCACTTACTTATGCTTTTGTTCCTTTGCTTTGTAGTTCTCTTGATTTCAGCAACTGTCTATCATTTTCATGTGGCTTGCTGGCTAGAATGCCCCCTACTATTCCAATAATCATTGCCCTGCTAGAGTGTTTATTACTGACTGAACGGCTGCACAGACTGGTAGAATGACCTGAGCTCTATGAATTTTCTCTCAAGTCCCCGGGGCCTCACAATTCTTGAAAGAATGTAAAGGAAATAAAAAAAAGCTTAGTTATGGGGAAAGGTCAAAGTCAAGTTTTTCTGCAATAGCAGATTTCTTCCCTGGCTTTGCTGTCTCTCTTACTAAGCACTCACTGCATCACTTTCAATATTCAAAGAGCAGCTGTGTATCTGAATTGAGGTTTGTGGTAGGTGCACTGTAAAAAAAAAAAAAAAAAAGCAAACAAACCACACATACACATACAAAACCCAATGACCAATACAAGATAATACACAGATGTGTAAATAACCGTGGGAAGATTTCCAAAACACAGACTATGTCTAACTTTTATCAGTGGTTTGGTTTCCCTCTGGCTAAGGTTCTCAAAAGTGGGTGCCTAAAGTTAGTCTGTCCTGAGTAAAAGCTTCAAAAGCATCTTAATAACACAGGAATCTAAGTGCCTAGCAGAGAACACTTCATAAAGGCTCTGGAAAATCTCAGCCCTACATCCACATCTTTAGTGATATGATTTTTAAATGCTCAGAGCTCACAGTAGCTGCTATTGCACCCCAGCATGAGGATTCATCTGAGGAGCCAGAGGAAGTGGGGCATCCATCACACTTTGTCTCCTGGACTGTCACTTTCCAAAAATTCACACCTAATATGGATTTCCATGTTCAACATGAGTCTAACCTTAAGCTTTGATATTTTAAAACCCTGGAGTCAGTTTCTGTGCCATGGATGGCACACTATGGCATTGTATTTACAAATGAGACCATGAGTACCGGCATTTTGAGGAAGGTTTCACACCACTGTTATTCCCCTATCCACAGCCCATCACTGCTGTCAGATGTGCTTCTAGGCAATAGGGGGTATAAAGGGCACCAAATAAACAAGCATAAATTCTTTTCTCATGCAAATTTTATTCCAGCTTTATGAGGGAACTGCAAAAGATTTCTGCGTCTAGCTGCTTCTTACGGAGAGAGGATTTTTTCCATAGTACTAAAACAAAAACAAATTTCACCCTGGGAAGAAGGGCAGAAGGACTCCTGGCACAGCTATTTTGAAGTAAGCTATTCTGCACTCCTTATTCTACAAGAGCTCCCCATGGAAAACATCAAGCAAAAGGCATTTTTTTCATCTAGGAAAATTTTGCTTACAGAACAGGCTAGCCCATGGAGCAGAATTCAATTAGCAAAGGAACACCAAGGTTTGCAGGAGTTACATGCAACTCTAGGTGTGTGGTGTGTCCAGCACAGGAGGCGGGGTCTCCAGGTTCTGATTCCACTTAGGGGAGAACATCAGCTGCCAAAGGCAGTGCAACCCTTTGTGTAATAAGAACTTCAGAAACAGAGGAGGAGACAACCTTTGCCATTGCCTAGCTGTCTCTCCCATGAGGCCAGAGGGAGACAGCTGAAGCAGAACTAGGCCAAGGACTGGAAGAGACCAACACAGCTACAGAAACCCTGACAGATGCCAAGGAAAAAGTGTCTTCAGAAGCACTCTCCAACCACACTCCCCAATCACTGCTGGTAATGGGAATGGAAAATTTGCTGCTGACAAGGAAATCAAAAAGAAGCAGTAAAAAGTCAAAGGCAAAATCAATGCAAAACCTCCTCATTTCAGCTAGACCTAAGCAAGAATTTTAATCCTTGAATTTAGCCTTGCTTTCCTTTCCATATAGGTCACCTAGGGGTTATGGCTTCCTAATCTTATGCATCGATCTAATGTCTGAGCCATTTTCAGGATGGATCATATATCTCTGCACTGCTCTTCAACCATTTGTTATGATATCAAAATTCATGCAATACCAGTCAGCTTCTCTATACACAAGGTCACACAGTATATCAGTTTTGGTCCGCAAATGAGGTTTCCTAAAGAAAAAAAAAACCTTTATTGACAAGGTGACATTTCTTCATGCAAATAGTCTCTATTGTTAACATTTTCTGCTGCTATTAATATTATTTCCAGTAAGCTATTTACTGTGGAGCATGTACAATGAAGAAGAGGCACTTGAAGGTCAGAAGGAATCAATATTAATGAAAAGAAAACATACAAGTCAGGGAGGAATCACAAACCCAGCTTGAAGCTAATTTGTTTTTTTATTCCAGCAAATATGCATGGTCATTTTTGCATTGTATTCACAAAGCTCTTGTTTGGAAATGTTGTTAAGAATTTTTGAACTTGCCTTCAGTTTCTAACCACTGTACTGTCAGCCAAACATCTCTTGTTCACCAGGGCCCCAGTGCAGTCCTAATTCAAGAAAATAAGTTTTTCCTTTGCTGTCTATAAGGGAGCTCCTAATGTTCAGTTTCCTAAGGAGTCTAGAAATGGCACCAGCCACATTACCTGCAGCCTCCATACAGAGTCACAAACCCTTTTCCTAGCTACCCTTCTGCTTGGATGTGGAGCATATCTTCCACATACTGATGCGCTTCATGCTAAATATGGAACAGCAATCAACATCTGTGGAGAGTTCATATTTGGCATGTTTACACGAGTATTTATTCATCCTTTGTCTTCGAGCAACAACTACTACATAATGTATTTGGTATGATTAATTGTGGGAATGTTGCTCATCCCAGCATAGCATGACATCTCCAATTACATGACATCTTTCTCTCATTTGTAAGGGAAGAACTGATTTTTGTATCTTGACATGTTTATCATTGTGAGGTTGAGCTAGTTATCTTATATGGGCCTGCTCCCTAGTTCTCAGGGTTGACAGATTATGGTGTCACATTAAAATCACATATGCCTTGTTATTGCAGCTGCATCTCGAGAGGAAAGTAAATAGAGGAATCTCCACCACAGAAGAGCTGTAAGATGATGTTTTGTTCAGTGAGCCAGTGGTCTGCAAGGTTGTTTTAGGATCCTATAATTTATACAGTTATTTGGTATTTGGGTATTTTCCCAACAGCTTTAAACCTCAACAATGGAAAATTCAACACACATTTCCATAGTCCTGCACAAGCTTCAAATGATCAGAAACTTTCCCTGTGGGTGGGATTTGCCTCACCTAATTTGATCCATCTATTTAAAGGCTGGGCATCTGCTCTAAATTAAGCACTCAGTCACCAGTGACAGACAGATTCTTCTTGAGAGATGACTTATCACACCTGGTTTCAGATGGAAGTTTAGACCAGGGAGTCTAGTACCCTTGCACATGGATGCAAAGCAAAGCTAAAAGTGGGGCTGTTGTTCCCAGGCAAGACCATTATTACAACCCCATCAGGACTGCTCTACTCAGTAATGGTCATACCAGGTGAGGAGTACATTACAGAAGAGACATCAGGGAGGAGGTTCAAATGTAGGTCATGAGGAATGTCTAAGGAATCAATATTTTTGCCCAGTTTGTAGTGAAAAAAATGCATCTTCGTAGCTCTGCTTCAAAACTTGCAACACTTTTGTTTTTAAAATTGTTCACATGCACTAATGTAAGGATGTATTCAAAAAAACTCTTAAAAGAGCTGTGAGATCCAGGCTCAAATTCCCATCCCAGCAGACTCCATAGAGCTTTATGCAAAATTCAAGACACTAGGCATCATAAGAACATTACTTTGAAAAACATTTCTAGACTTGATGTTTTGAGTGGCCAGCGTTTTAAGTACACGTGGTGCAGTTTAGCTGGGGCTCAAACATCTGAAGGACCTAGAAGTCCAACTGCACACCAGTTATTGGATGAACAGAGCATTCCTTTCACTTCCTCACAGCAGGACTCCAGCAAGTATACCTATTTAAAGCAAGGTGCTGCTTGCCTGCACCGGAGTTTGCAAGCAAAGCTGGTGTATGCAAAGGTTCACATGCAGCTTAGTTCATGCACTATTCAAAATTAGCCCATCAGCTTGAATGGTAAAAAACTGTATTTGCTCCTGGAGTATAAAACCTGCTGTTTCAGAGAAAACTTAAGAACCTGGGATTTGGGAAAACACAGAAGGTCAACATGATGGCCTGAGATAATTTTTACCAGCATACAAAAGGGCTTCTGCTATCCTGATAACACTTATTTGTTGTAGATGTTTTACTGTCTCTGAGCAGAAGGAAAAATGACCCTTTGCACATATTCAGTTTTACTACACTTTGAAAAACTGTTATTTTCTGGAGGCACTTACAGTCCAAGACACAAGCATGTGAAGGTTTCTTCTAGATGCTCTTGAACAGAAAAACAGCTCCACATAGACAAGAAGGAGGCTGGCATTCCTATTTGCAAGCACATGGGCATTCTTCCTTGCCCTACTCTTTCCAACGTTGCTTTTAATTGCGAAGGCAGAGTGGCAAAGGCCAAGATCAAGTGAACGTTCTGTTCAGTAATTGCTAAACTCCTCAACCTAAAAAATATCTTCTGTACAGGCAGGGCAATGGACAGAATGAAAACTCTTTCCATTTCTGCAAAGCGTAATCTTCTGGAAACACTGCCTTGTGTTTCTCATAGTTACTAGTCATTAATACTTATTGCTTAGGTCTTGCAGTTTCAGCCCCAGTACTGCTGCTTTATTTGTGCTTCTGTGGGAAGGAGAGGGCAGAACTGGTATTCCTGCCTTTCAGAAAATGGACTTGCATAAATTCGATCCCAGTATATTCTCTGAAAAACCCGTGAGGTAGCTGGAAGATCAAGTCTCTAATTTTTCATTAACCTGCACTTGCCACTGGTAAATGTGCAGTTTCTGAAGCTGATGATTTGTGTCTAGACACAAAAAAGCAATACACACACACACACAGGCCTCATGCTTAAGGCAGCAGCAGCAATACAGCTAAGTTGTCTCTTCCATAGCTTACAATTAAGGGTCATCATTAGTGGACCTGGACGACTTCCTAGAAGGACTAATTAGTGCTTTAATTGGTTCTCTCCTCATCATATTTTTGTTTACCCATGCCCACAGGATATCCAGCTGTGTTAAGCAGTTTTCCAATTAATAATGCATTTGAACTTAATAGTCCACTTTTTCTGACTCAGCCATTTTTCCGCCTCATTTATTTAGCTGACTTACAGCATGTAATTTCCACATACTTCTCAGCAGCTGGAATCCACTGAATGCTGCCACTGTCCCTGAGCAAGGGCTGCCTGGTACCCAGCGTGTCTTCAGTGGGAGCCATTGAGCCATCTCTCCACAGATGGAGAGGGACTCCTTTGTAAACGTCCATCACCACATTTGTGGTTTCTCTTGAAGTTTCATGGCCAGCCCCTTCCAATCCTCCCTTTCCCGAAGTTTTTTTTTTTTTTTCATTAATGACTCAGCTGTTTATTTTCCTCTTCCTGCTGCTTGTTTCACTCTGTGAGAAGCTTCCCACCCTCTGTACAGTAAGAGGAAGGTGAAGGACTCTTAATTTTCTCTCTTGCAAGCAAGATGGGGCGGGAATGACTGACAGCATTAGAGAAAGAAAGGAGAGAAAATAGCCTGTGCTGCCAGATATCCTCCTTCTAGCCCTCAGGAGAGTCCCTTAGGAGAGCTCATCTCACTGGCCTCGATGGATTGCCTTCTCATTCAGTGTGCCCTGTGCACCACCTGTTCTCATCTGGTGGTGGAAGAAGAAAAGAAAAATATCACAAGAGAGGCTAGTCTCACGGCCAAAACCATGCATCCCAAATTAGAGGCTCAAACTGCTCAGATAAACTGCCTAACCACCTACCAACCCTGCTGTCAAAACAGTCCTCCCCCCATTATTTGGAAGAAGCCACTGGGGCTCTTTCACCAACCATTTTGTATGTCCTGAGGAGAATAAGGAGCATCATAAAATAAAATAATGCATGGGAACATGAAACACACACACACACACACACACACACACAAAAAAAAAAAGACAAAAATTGCAATGAGTACAGTGGCTCCAGCACACCTGTTTCAACTTCCACTGGAACAGAACAGCAAAGAAACGCTTTTTGCAAATCCCTGCACAAAAGCTGCTCTGTCCAATTGCTTCACCTGGATCAGAATAACATGCACCAGAGCCTTGCTAGCAAGTGCCAGGCGGATGGGCAGGTCTCAGCTTAGAGCCCACTGCCAGCCCCAGGAAAGCACAGTGAAGAGACACCCTGTTTTCTTCTCTCCACAGCAGTTCTTGGCATGCCTAAGAAAAGAAGATGATTTAACACAACAGCAACAGTAGCACTAAAAAGAACACTTGTGTGTTAAATCATCAGAAAAAGAAACAATGATTATCCTTTTCTTCTTCTTGTTCTTTTTGTTTTCCTGCCAAATACCAGAGAGAACAAAATAGCAGGTTTTTTGCTGTGCAAGGCAAACTTGTAAAGTCAGAGGAAAAACAAATCCTGAGCAAATAACTCAAAGCAAATAGCTGGAGGAAGTGAGGGTAGGCAGGCAGGCAGTGGGGAAACCAACTGATACATTTTCAGCATTTGCTGTATTAAGCCTTGAAGTAGGAAGATAAGTGAGGGATGGGCACCTCCATAATCAAGAAAAGCCCTGCTTCCTTTGGTGAGCAATGAAATGCTTAAAGCTACATCCCAAGCCTAAAGCTGCCACTAACAATCCACAGTGCAGCTCCAGATGCCTGGGGGCTCTCACACCAAAACATCCAAGGGACTGGATTTGACTGGGGAGGAAAGCTTGTGCTTAGAGCTAGCTCTAGGTAATCTAAACAGCGTGATGGATCAGCTCAAAATACTGGCTTTACACAAATGCCTCTGATTCAAGATTTTATGATATGAACTTTCAAGACCGAGAAGCATCTGCATCCACATAGCTGTAAAAGTCTACTGGGTTTGATGGGACTACAGTTCTGCCTAAAGGTATCTCCAGAGCCTGGGGATGCTCCTGAAGACCCATGTCCAGTGGATAGACAAAATAACACATGAAGGGACGTTACCAGACCACTCTGGATTTGAAGAAAGGTCTCAGCCTGGCACCATAGATACAGGGATCAATCTGATTCAGTGTGACACCTCAATGGATTTACAGTCTGGTAGCTAAGTTCAGCAGGGACTGTGTATAAGCATTATAGTGTTGGGAGTATGGCAAGAAAAATACCATCTTACGCTCTTCACCAAGGGCCAGACTAGGGCGCATACCCTTGTTTTGGGTAAAAATCTCCCTCCTGGGCTGACACAAGCAGGATTACCTTGACAACACTGACTTTTGAGTGGCAAAGCTGAGAGCTTCTCTGCAGTACTGGGGTCATGCTAAAAGTGACAGAGGGTAAGCGTGGCAGCCAGCCCTTTCAGCATCAATGCTTCATCCCCTCTGGGCTGGGACACTGACTGCTCAGGGCAGTTCTCTGGACCTCAGAGCCATGCTGGGAAAGCAGACATGCTTTGTTTTCCATCCCTGCATGCATTCCACTTCAAGAACAACTACTTAAGGCCATGCCAAGCCAGCATGTCTTGTTCTTGGACTCTCCCACCATATTGGACTCCATCAGGGTATTGCTTTCTCTCCTTAGTTACTCTTAATTTGAAAAATGAGCTCCAATCCCCACCTATTGGCACACAAAGGAAGGTTCCTCTTCCTCCTTAACCCTGCTGTGACCACAACAGCTGCTACAGCACAGAAATACCTACATGCACATGTTGCGTTAAAAAAGGATGTCTTCCCATGCAGCAAGCTGAAAATCCTGCCTGTTTAAAATACAAAAAAGGCAGCAAACCAAAAGAGACCTGGAGAGGCCACTGCCTGCTGCAGTAGGATTAAGGGCTATATCTCAGGCAATGCTTCTGGAATCAGCTGTTTCTTATCTGGGCTTCTTTGTAGAAGCTACGATCTCTTTGTACCAGACTGTTACTGGGCTACCTAACAAATGCTATTTCTGGCTGGCTGTACAAATGCCATATATAAAACACAAGTTTCTATGAGGGAAGCTAATTTGTCACTGAATAGACAAAATGCAGGTGCTTTAAACTGGTGAAATAAATGCAAATCTCCTTCCCCAGCCTTCGCTAAGCAGGCCATGACAAAGAGTAGATCCCACTTTCTCCCAGCTTATTCACACCACACACCAAAGATTCCTTTTATTTTTTTACCACAGTTAGGTCTCTGAACTATTTAGAAATCCCACACAGAGATAGTCCGGTACAACAGGCATTATGAACACATGCTTCCACATGCCTCCTGATTACTACCAGGCACACCAGTATAACCCATGCTATGTAAACTTGTTCTCCAGTGGTCTCCCAGACACATCTCCTGTTTCCCATCATCAGAAAATGATAGCTTTTATGGAAAATAAGTAAGTAGACTGGAAAAAAAAAAAAAAAAAAGCATAAAGATGACTTCTTGGTGCCCTCCTTCCTTGTTGTCCCAGAAGAGCCATTTCTCCTCCACCTAATAAAGCCCCCAGACAGCTAATTAGCTCCCTCTCATCCCTGCAGTCAACACATTTTTCCCTACTGAGAGGCTGCTGGTTTTCAGGAGGAGCAGTGGAGAGGACAGCTACAGGAGACATTGCTTCTTCTCCCACTCTCCAGGGCTGAGCGTGCTTCCATTTTACATAGCCATGGGTCCCTGCAGCCCAGGCCCAGTGCACAGCAGAAGAGATAAGGATAAGTGCTAAGATTTTCAGTCCCCTTTTTCTCTCCCTGCACTCTGTGCTTGCCCTAATTTTATGAACTGAGCTGGGTGACTTTCATAGGCTAACTCTGCCCACACAGTGATTTCTATTCCACCCTCTCCCAGCCCTTTTCCTCCACGAGTAAGAGCCGATAACCATCTCTTGCAATTCAATAGGCTTCATATCATCTCCAGGAAATAATTGAACTCTTTGTGGCTTTCAGAGCAACATTTTGGTATTTTCCCTGGCATCAAAATACTGCTGGATTCTGTTTAAATGGAAGAGATGGCCAGTATGCATTAGCTGGGGTAACAGAAAGTTAAGAAGACAAGTCAGCTGCCTGCAAATAAACAGGGTGAGCAGGGCAAAGCTAACTGTTCCCAGTGAGAAGGACCAGTTCTTTCACTGTGTGTTAACTGGCCTCTCTCTTTACCACATCCTAAAAAATAGATGCACTGGGAGTCTGAGCCAAAATCCATTATTTCAGTGGGATCAGTCCCTTATTTCACCCCGTATCAAAATAACCTGACATGTTTCTTTCCTGGCACAGGTTTCCCCCTCTCCCCTATCTGCTACAGACCATCATCACCATCACACTCCTGTAAAATAAGTCATTCAAACTGATACAGAAATCCCAGATGACATGGACTTTGTAAGGAAACCTAGGGGAAGGAACTGTCCGGTCTTACCAAAGCCCATGCCCAAAGTAAATTTTAGTGGTCATTCACTTGTCTGGTGCTCTCCAGTGACAGTTTGTCGGGTACAGGCATTCCCTGGATACTGTCACACCCTGTAAAACTTTTCAAGCAGACACAGCCTCCTTATTTTAGGTGAAATACTGTAGGTTGACTATTGATCTGAATACTCAACCTACAGCAACTAATGGGATAGCCCCCACTACGGTTGTGTACCATTGCAACTATTTTACAAACCTTTTCTATGGTAATATTCAAACACATTCCTGCATGGCTTTCACATGCCACATCCTTTTGCCTGCCCGCCATTGACTCTGTGCCCTGTCTCCTTACTTCAGTGCCCACAGACTTCTGCTGGAAGCATTAATGAGAGCAATGTGCAACCAAATGTGGAAAATAATCTCTAATGCTGCAGGCTCAGAGGCCAGCGGAAACCAGAGGATGTTTTCTGGCAAAACAACAGCAATAAGATCTGTTCTCTAAATAAATAATGTCTCAGTGCGTACAGTCTTAGCACTAGTAAGGAGACCTTGGGCTGAAGGCTCTAAGTAGTGTTTCTTACCCATCTCCAGGGAAGCACAGATGCACAAGCCCCTACCATTAAGCCATACACCCAGGTGGGCATGTTGGCCAAAGTTCACTCAACAGGCAAAATTTTAGAAGTCTTCACCTTTCCTGTTGCCTTTATAAAGACACTTCCTTTGCTATAAAGTAACTAAATACTATCATCTCCATGTTACACAGGAGGAAAAGGTATGTCAGCAAAGGTTACAGCCAAGAGCCTTCTCGCCAAGCACACAGAACAGAAGTACAACAAAGCTGAGAGCCTAGCAGGAGTTGCAACATGAGCAAAACTCTATATAAACCTGACTTCCAGAACATCTCCTTGGATTACAGCTCCCAGGGGGCAGACCATAGAGTTGCCCTTCTGCTACCAACCACCCACATGCCAGCTGGCTCTGCCTTGCCAGGAAGGACCAACAGTGGCCATCAGTGTCCTGCCCCATGGGGACAGCTCCTGCCAGCTCCCTGAGCACACCGCGTCTCATGGGCAGCCCAAAGTCTGCCCACGCTGGGGCAAGACACCCCACAGGCTTCTCCCTTTGCTTCAGCCACTCAGCTCTGTGTAGCAATAAACATCTCATCATGAAGCACAGGGGCCACTGAGAGGCTACCACACCTTGCACAGAAATGTTTTGACAGTTGTCTAGGGGGTTGTTACCACTGTATAACATACAAACTGGGGCTGGTGAGGCAGAGGAAGCCAAGATGAGCAATCCATTTGTTGCCTGCCCTGATAGACATCCTATTGATAGATCCATCTCACACTGGCAAAGCCCTTTGTACCACTCTGGGACAGCTGCTCTGATGCCAAGAATTCCTTGCAGGCCAGCCAGCCCTCATGGTGCTACCAGGGAAGCTCCAGTTTCAGCAAAGAATTTGATGGTTGTCTGGCAAGTGTATAAATCATAAAAGTAGCTTTGTTCTGCAACACTTCAAACCTTTTGGGCTCTCTCGTATGGCTACAGTTTGCTGGCACTTATTGTTCAATTTATATAAGCTAAGCTGTTCAAACTCATACCTTTCCAGTCTGTAGGCAGCCTATTGTACCACACAGAGCTGCTTCTCCACTACTCCGAGCTGCATTTTGATGACAGCAAGGCCTTTTTGGAAAAGGTGCAGCCACGTTCTTTTTCAAGATGTAATTTCACAGGAAGCTCAATGGAGTCCAGGCTTTTAAAACCAATTCACCTGAATAAAATCAGGAGGCTGCATCCAGGCAAGCCCTGTGCCTGGGCAAGGAGACCTGGAGACCAAAGCTCTCAGTTTTCCACAAAACAAATACAGTCCATCCAGCAGCAGAGTGAGTTGCTTTGCTTGGGAGCTGTGGAGGATGCAGGGCAGCCAGGGACTGGGGCTATAGGAATTTTCTGACCTGCAGGTTAAAAAATGGCCCCGAAAAAAAGGACTTCAGACAACTCATGCTGGAATCCCACAAATCTGTAGGCAAAGTGCTACTGTCCAAAAAGTTCCTGCAAAAGTGGACTGTATGGGTGCAGAACAAGACCCTGTTATGTCCATCTGTAGCATGTGGCATTTATTGCTCAGCCCCCAGCAGAGAGGGCATCGGCAGGAGCAATGGCAGCCAAGCATGCTTGTGCCTCCACACCTGTGGCAGCATCATCAGCTGCTGCCTGCAAAAGAGAGGGCGGTAAGTGAAACTCCTTTTGTAGACATGGCCTGGGGCAAAGGCAGCATTTGAGACTCTGGGTGCCTCCAGCAGAGGGGGAACGGGGGCAGAGGCTGCCATGCTGAGCAATGGTCCCACCCTACCCCCTATCCCACAGCCAGCCTGGTGGGAAAGCAGCATTATGTGGGCAGGGAATGGGTGTATCCCAAAAGGAGTGGGCCAGGCTTTTATCTGGTGTGAATCTACACAGTGCCTTTGATGTTGATGGGTTTGACTGGTAGGTTGGTGCAGGAGCCCTGTGATAATAAGGTGAAGCTAGTGGAACCTGCTCAGACGTTCGGCTCATTTGAAAATCAGGGGGTTTATGGGGCTGCTGAGCACAGACAGCATCTGTGCAATGCAACGTGGGGCTGTGCAGGTACTCAAGCCAGAGGCAGCTAATAAATGAGCAAGGAAGAACTAGAAAGAAAAAAAAATGTTCTGTTTTCAGCAAAACCTCCCAATTTCTTCCCAATGCAAAGCACCGAGTTCTGTGCATGACTAGAAATCTCAGCCTTTTACTCAACCTAGGCCAGGAGTTTCCAAAGTGTTCTTAAAAAAAAACCCCAAAACAACGAACAGCTAATACATGGGATGTCAGGACTGCATAAAAAAACCCCAAAAAACCAATAGAGGTAACAAGACATGTTGCCCTTTTCACCTCCTTGGTAGCTGCACCACTGGACTCTCCCATTCTCTCAAGATGCCAGAGCTGCTTTCTGGGCTGTGTTTCCCTTTCCTGGCACTCCCCAGCAGTGTACGTTGTGGCACAGACCTGCCACAGCTTCTCTCTGCTATGCCAAGATAAGCCAGGGGAATCAATCAGTATAGCTGTGGGGTCAGTATCGGGGCTTTCATAGACATATCAAGACCCTTGAGCACGCACATGCTCCTCTCTCTGACAGCTGGAAAGGACCCTGCAGACAGCGGGACACATGCTGAAGAAGGTCACGATTACACATTCTCTATACAAGTGGTGGTTAAAGGCCCTGTGGACCACAACAGTCCTGGGGAAGGATGATTTTACAAAGTCCTACCCTACATCCTAAGGGCCAAGGGAATCTGTGTGTTGGAGTGAAATGGAAAAGCAGTATCATCTGAGATCCCAGAGGGAAAAACCTGGGTGGGGAAGAGACATATTTCAAAGCTCGAGCTATGTATATATATTTATAGATGTGTCTCTGTGTATATATGTATATACAAGATGTATATACATCTTTCTTTTAATCACTGAGATATACAAGCATGCTGTGCACACACATTCATGCTCATGCCCATGTGTCCATCCATCGCACCTTCGGTAAGTGACATGTTACAGCTTGCTGTCCCTAACCCCCCTATCCTGTTGAGGAAATTGACTGTCCAAATCAACTAAAAGACTGCAAGCACAGGGAAGAAATGAAAGCAGAGACTGCAAAATGCCAAAGAGCTGTTAACTTCCACTCCTGTTGGTTACTGAGCCTGCAGCCTTGGTACAAAGCTGGGAGATCGCAGTCCCAGAGCTTTGTGTTCATCATGTCCATCCTGCCCTGCAGATGGCCAGCAGTGGCACCGCTTCCATGTGTGCATCATTGCCCGTGTCATCTGTGACATGAGCAGCATGAGCCATAGCCTATTTCGTTCTTCATTGGTAGATAATAATTTAGAAATTTTCACTGGCCAGACCTCCATCTAGACCTCCCTCCATCTAGAGTCTCCCATACCAGATGGACCATACTGTATGCAAGGACGCACTGGTACTGAATGTTTCCAAATTGCAAATATCAACATGGAAAGGTTGGTTTACGTTTACCAAGGAAAACAAAGCAAACAGACTCTTGATTTTCCTCTCATTTATTCAATGATCACTAACACTACCAAAATCAGTGAAGTTACAACCCAGAGTCAGTGAGATCCAAAAGGGCTCAGGACTGCAAAAGGGGCAGTTAGGAGCAGAGAAAAGCTCTAAAGCTAAGGTAAGACCTAACAGGGTAGGCAGGAAAGGGGAGGAAAAATAACAAAGCACCTACCTGCCGGACATAAGAAATGTTTCCCACAGGAAATTAAAACTTCTAAATCATGCATGCCCACCTAAGCCCATGCCAGGGAGGAAAAAATAAAAGACTAGGGAAAGGGAGGGAGTAGCAGCTGTAGCAGGAACACTACTCAATAACCAATAGTCTTGGTTATCTAAGTTTCGACTCAGATTTCAAAGCCTCGGGACATTAGGTGATGTGGAAGGGGATGGGAAGACAGCATTGTGGCAAGGCTTTGGCAGGTGGAGTTTCTGCCAGCACTGTGGACCCGTGCAAAACTTCCAGGTGGGTGATGTCTCATCTCAGTGTCTCCTCATTCACTCTGGCACCCTGGGCTATGCCTTGAACACAGAGCCATGGGGGATACTACCACCCCACAAATCCCAGGGCAGAAGAGGGGAAGGAAGGGCCATTGGTTCGCAGATGCTCCTGACTGTGGCTACACGCCCTCCTTCAAAGACAGAGGGGAGGTGCTGGCATTTGCAAACAGCAGGAGAGCTTCATGGGTAAACAAAAGAAAGTGAGAGAAGCCAAAACTGTGCAGTAGACTTGCTGTGCATGAGCTGAGGCCTGCAGAAGGGCAGGGAAGAGCCAGTGTGGGCTGCGAGGAGGATGGACACATTGCACTGCAGGAGAGGGTATTTTCTGCTTCTTCCCAGAACCTTTCCCATTAGAGTATTTAGTTGTTTCTTCCATTTTGGTGTGGTCTTTTTTTAACATCTCCTTCCTGCAAGCCTGACATTTCTAAGCAGCACCATATAACCACCAGCTCACAGGATAAGCCTTCAGTGCCAACCTCTGCCTGCGGCTGACAAAAGGCAGAAATGCCTTTGCTCAGCTGCTGCTGTTTCTCTGTGCTGGTGTGGAAAACCAAGCCTTGCAAGGTGCAGCCCTGTTAGGACAAGCACTCAGTCTGTGGGACGAGTACAGCAGGTCTGCACCACTTTAATCCATCTTTTTGGAGACAGGCCTTGACCGGCTGCAGGGGAGATGGATGTCCTGCAGGGAAGATGGATGTCCTCCCTGGGTGGCCCAGCCCAGCCATGCCTGTTTGCCCTGTCTGGGGAACATCTTTTCTCCATTCCCTTTGAAATCTTATAGTCTGCAGAGACCATTTCTAGGCTTCCTCATTGCTTCGTGTCTTTTCCTCTCAAGTGTGACACCTGCCGCTGAAGCTCTCACAGAGGAGGCCACACTGCTGTGGAGAAAGACAAGAGAGATACTGACAGAGTTGTAAAGACAAAGGAAAAAATACTTAATTTGCTCTTGTTTTTTCTACTTTTCTATCTGGTAATTTAATTAATTTCCTGTTTGGTTTCCAATGTCTCCATGCATTTTTCTTCTGTAATGGTTTGGGTTTTTTCCCCCTCACAGACCTGTTCATCCTCACAACACACCTGCTCCCTTGGGCCTCATCCAGAGAAAAGTGAATTACATGCTACTCTGCTTTGTTTCTGGCAGTGTTCATACCTACACAGCATCCCTCCAGATTAGGGGTGAAATCTCTGCCCTAATAACAGCAACTTCTAAAGCTCAAAAGGGTACAGGATGGGCAACACTTTCTGCTGGTCCTGCATCAGGCAACTTCATCAGACTTCTCACAGAGAGTCCCCTTGCTTTTTTTCCTCTAAACTTAAAACAGGGAAGTTGGTGTACTAGAGTCCCTTGAGGGTGATGTTTATTCCTCTGTCAGAGCAGGATGGAGTCAGACAGTGGCCAACACAAGTGCATGGTCTGATTCTGGTCTGACATCACTGCTGTCTTCTGCACTGGAAAGGACATAACTAAGATACTCTGTCTCCATGTGTCAGCCCAACCCTGGTTTAGGCAGGACAGCAAAGCTTGGCTCTTAGGTTCAACCAGCACCCAAACTGTGCTAAATATTGGTATTAATGATTGTAGCTTTCACAGTGTGGAGAACAACCTGTGGAAGAACCAAGCTATTTCATACAGGCTTGCAAAGCTTGCCATCAGGTGGAAATGTCCTCTGATTGCTGTCTGGCTGGACTGCCCTGGCCCCAGCAGTTTCCAAGCAAAAGATTCTCCCATCTGGAAACCTCAAACCATTCCAGCCCTCTGCACAATTATATGGGGGTGAGGTGGTGGGTGCCTGCAGGCAGTGCTTGGGAAATGTAGTCACTTTTAACAAAAAGGGAATTTTTGCATTTAATAGCTACAGGAAAAATCTAACCAGCAGAAGATTTTTTTTTTTTTTTTTTTCTGAATATTCAAGATCAATTGCTCACCTGCAAGGGGGCATATGTCTCATTCACAGGGATAAGGAGCATCTACATACATCTATACAGCACTCACGTTAAGTGCAAGTATCTGACATGGCACATGGCTCCTCCATCAACATGACTCATTCATACATACCAGAGGACTAAGGAAAAATAAAAGAGGTTATTTTGCTTGTGCTTTGGAAAATAAATGGAAAATACTTGAATAAAAAAGAATTATTTTTTTTTTAATTAAGAGACCACAACACGTCATCACATCGCATGGACTGCTAGACAGCATTTTACAGGGCCACAAGAAGAAATAAGGCCTTTGTTCTTGAGTTAGTGAGCTGGACTCAGCAAGGCAGGCCAGATTCACGAGGCAGGTCAGCACATTCCAGCAAACTTAGCAAAACTTAGCAGCAAGTTTGCTGACAGACGGGATTCAGAGCACTGAGTTACGGACTTCACCGTGCCCATGCCATTCGCAGGGCTGGAGAAAGGGAGAGGAGAAGGAAGCTAGTACCAATAGCAATCTAGTATGTCAGGCACTCCTCTGGGACCGAGACATCTGATATTCACTTCCCAGCCTGAAGAACAGCTATGGCTGATACACAAGTGCTTTGATTTCTGGGGCTGAGAAAACCCAGGCTTGAACACCCAAAGCCCAGGCAGGTGTCACCACATTCACCTGACAGAGATGGGCCAAAGTCCCCTGAGGCAAAAGTAGGACTCGACACTGGATTTTTGACAGCCTTCACGAACACCCTCCTGGTGAGTCTATGGGATAAAACTCAAGAGGGCACTTTATGTTGGCAAAAACGAGGCCTAAGAGAACCTGAAAGCCAAGTCACAGTAAACAAGACAGTAGTAGAAATGGGTAGGAATATCTAGCTGTAGGACACGACTTTGTTACCAAGCAAAACAGAAGCGTAAGGTTAATACGCAGAAGCATTAGGGTCCTTCTACATTCACTATGTCCTCCAAGCAAACACCCAGCAAAACAGATAGAACATTAAAACCAAGGGTAGTGTATCACATGTATTCATTTTTAAACATGAGAAAATATGTACATCTCCCCTAAAATAATATTTAAAAACCAAAGCATTCTCTGACTTTGTCATCACAACTATCTATTTTAGGCAGGAGTTGCCACAGTAGGAAAGATTCAAGCTCCAGCCTGTTCAATATCCAGAGGTTTCATTATTTGCACATTATGAATATTTGTCTAGTCTTGGCTCTGATGTGTTACCTTTACAGCTTTTTGCATCGAGAACACCTTAACATTTATGATTTTCCCAGGGTGGAGGTAATTTTCTATATTCTGTGGGATTTATCATCAGCATGGTTCAGAGTCTTGAGGTTTTTTACCTTACTATATCTCAGCTTAGTTTTAGTCAGAACCCATCAGAGTACATGCTGTATTTTATAATGTATTTTTGTTGCTAACTAATTAGGAGTGCAGCTGTAAATCAGATATACAGGACTCACTCTCTGCCAGATTAGCAGTAAGCCAAATAGCACTTTTTCAGCAGGCTGAGCTTGTCCCTGAAAGGCTGAAAAGAAGATGCAATAAACCTCTGCCCTCTTCTTCAATAGGAAAGTGAGGCCTAAAAAGGTGTCAGTTCTCTCCATTCAGTTCAGATGTTTTGACCTGAGCAGCTCTCTGTTCTCAGGAAAACAGAAACTGGCCCACGGGAATCAAAATGTCCAGGGCTGGCAGGGCTTGGGCATGAGCAGGCTGGGCTAGTAACCTGCAATGAGCCAAGAAAGTTGGAGATGGAGGAGAGACTTCTGCATTCAGGCTGGAGAGATGGTGGGAGCAGAAGTACCATTCACCAAGAGAAGAAAACACAGTCCATCCCTTGAGTGAAAAAGCAGCGGTGTCAGAGCTTGCAGGCAGCGACTTTGAACAGGCAATCCCGGAGCCAGCTTGAATTTTTAATAACCAACTTTATTGAACCGTGCCAACACACTCATAAACAAGTAAGTAAATAACTAACAGCTGCTCTGAAGCTGTACATGAGGTTTTGGTGCTAAGGATGGAAGATGGTGACAGGATCTGTCAGGACCAGATTGAACTCATGCAATGAACTTCACAAGTAGGGAGGCAATCATTAGGGGAACAAGTAGTCTTCAGCCAAGGAAGAAAGCCTGCTCTGGCTGGAGTCAATGAATACTTCTTTTCACTCAGTCCTCTTTTCCCTTTACCCCTTCACCCATAAACCCAGTGAAGGGCCAAGCATTGAACCCTGTTCAAATCATGCTTGAATGGATGGGAGTTTGCACTGCACCCTGTACAGGTGCAAGACTAAAATCTTTGTGTGAACAAGAGCTTCAGGATCAAGCTCTCAGACCTCATCTGGCACAGCCCATTTCTGGGTTTCAGAAGAAGCCTGAAGCCTTGCAGGATTATCTTTCTGAATGTGTGGTTTCTAACAACCAGCGCAAAATGTTCAGGGGCCAGATTTTTAAATAATTAGGAAACCCTACTGAGGAGGAGGGGATATTTACTTTCTTTTCCTAGAGTTATTTATTTTTTATCAACACAAATAGTCAGGACTAGGGACATGTTTTAAAGACTATTCCTTCCCCTACATGATGCCATGACATCCTCCACCAGTTGCATCAGCATGCTGCACTCTTCCAAAAAGGGGCACTATGTCAGAAAATTATGAATACACTTCAAATGCAAGAATGGAGGTCTTCCTCCCCCTTGCCCTTGTCCTGTAGGAGAACCACACTGTAGTGTCATCATTCTCATTAAAATATCTCATTATCAGGCAACTGGAAAATAGAAGACAAATGGTCAACTGTTGACATGCCAAAAGCGAGCCTCCGGTGAACTCTATTATTCCCACTTTCGGGACAGAATTGGCATCTGAATCTGACTTGTGCAAACCATAGCAGTCCTTAGGGGAAGGGCAGCTTCAGTGGTGGCACAGGGGTGAGGGAGGAAATTGCAAGCCTGCACTGATTGCAGAGAATAGCCTTGCAGGCCAGCTCATGTACAGGTTCAGAGGCTAAACACACAGTGACATGTCTTCGTGATGGCTTTCCACACTCTGGAAATGTGCTGCCCTTTTCTGTGCACTTTGCAAGGGGGCATCCATGCCTGGAAATCCCTATTGTGGTGTTAGGATTTCATCTCCAGCAACAGCAGCTGTGTGAATTTTATTAGCAAAGGCTTTCTGTCTTTAATAGTTTCCACTGAGAGAATTTAAAAAACAGGCAAAAGAAAACAACAGTGCTGTGAAGTGGTTTGCTTGCATTCATGTTCTGCAGACCATATGCACACACGCTGGCAGGCGGGACTTTACTCATGACGTCAGTTGTGGTCAGCAGAGGAAACTGAAAAAGGAACTCAGGGTTTCTATTAATCGGGGGGGAGGGGGTGTGGCGTATGAGCTTACAGGAATCTAGGACGTATTGCTGCAGATTTACATACAGCACAGGAGATGTGTGCCTCAGAGATATGCAGCAGCTCACAAAGAACAAGCAGTCCTGGAAACTGAAAGTAGCTTCCAGGAAAGGTCCAAGCTGCTATTGCTCAGCATTTTCTAGGCAAACATGGAAGAATGACAGTTGCTTTCTTGCCTCTCTGGGATGGTTCAGTTATCCAAGATGACTTCCCCAAGAGGGAATAAAGATAAAATCAACCACTTGTGAGCTGACAGCGCAGAGCAATGGGGCCATGTCTCCACACATGGCAGGAGACTGGACTCCCAACTCCCTGGCCAAGGGGTTTCCTGATGCCTCCTACTCAACTGACCCTTGAAGGTCTCAAGAGTTCAAAGAAAGAAAATCACCAAGCCCAGTGGCTCATCTCCCAGTTTAAGGAGAGCCTTTGACCAGCCCCCAGCAGAATTAGACTTTTCTTTTGGTATTAAGAAAATAGATAATGGGCTTTTCCTGTTTGTAAACATTCCATCATAAGAAGTTCCTCTTATCCTCATTGGGGTTAATAGTTATCTCACTAATAGCTGGGAGAAAATAGAATGATTTCTCTTGAGGGTCACTGTGTTTGGAGATTGAGTTATCTGTTTGGAACAGCCACCATTCTTTACAGCCACAATTCTCCTGTTTGGAAATCCCCCTGAATTTTCCTGATTTTGTTGGGGAAAAAAAAAAACAAAACAAACAGTCATGCTGTTTCCAAGAACTAGTGCCACTTTCTGCAGCATTCTCATGTTCTCTGAGTAACACAGCACTCTGTCCTCCATAAGAAAAAGCCAGTCACTCATTCTCACAGCAATTCTACTATCCAGTCCAAAAGCTAATTGCTTTCTTAGTGACAGCAGTGAGCAGAGGAATTTTTCTTCCTTTTGTTATACTTATGAAGACATCATTTAATGTTATTGTTCACCTTGAGGAGTCCAGCTCCAAGAACGAATGCTGTCAGGCAAAAATAATCCTGAAGCTGATCAAAATTATGTCAATTCTGGGATCAGTATCAGCTACACTCATTTATCTTTCGTACTGTGATATGAGTCACATCCATATGGGTTAGGTTACAGATCTCACCACTTCTCAGACTGGGCACTGCAAAAACACTACCAAAAAAATATATTTTTTTTCCCTCTCTGATTAGCTTATAATGTCCATCTCTAAGGGAAGTTATTTTAAAATAACTGTGACATAGCCCTTCAGATGATGGTCAACAAGGCAAAATTCTCACATCAGTTGGGTTTGGGACTGCTTAAGGGCTAGGAATGATACAAAATAATAGAGAAACACAAGAAGCTATTGTCATTATTCAGCCTCAGGTTGGACAGGGGCTAAGTTCATCGTGCAGCACATCCCCTAGAACTTCAGGATCTTGAGCACTGACACCTCAAAATACAAACTCAGCCCCTTACCTCTTAGGGTCTCAGCTGAGGCAAGGTGGAAGAGATACAGTCCTAATGAAGAAAATCTTATTTCTCCATCTCTACTGTTTCAGTCTGTAGAGATCCAAGATTCCAGTTTTGCTTTTTTCTCTAATTCTAAGTGAAATCAAAGCCCAGGAAACCAGAGTTATTTCAGGACAATTTACCAACAGCTTCCCCACGGACCCTACAGAATAAGAGTAGACCAATACCTCTTTCTGTGAGTGCCTGTTAAGGGGAATGGTTGGCTCATGCAATTGTCATGAACGAAGAATTAAAAACACATTCCCTGTAGATGAAGAGGGCAGAACATTACTCATGAAACTGCACATCCAGAATAGTGACCTATGTAAACACTGACTGCTCTGCTGTATATGCTTTACTGCAAATATTATCTCATGGCTCATGTGACAAGAGTACGGGTCTTTTCTCCCAATTTCCTGGCCAAACTCCAATAATTACATTCCCTCCACCTAGATTCCCTGTGCAGATTCAGCCAAGCACAATCATTAGGTCGCCTTTGCCAAAGTGTTCTCCTGTGCAGCGTAAAGCAGCTGCCATACTTTGCACCAGGAGCAGCTGCATTTAAGCGCAAGGAAACTGAATTGCCTTACAGAAGTTTGATAGTCCTTAGGGAGGGATCAGGCTCTTCAAAGCAAGAGGTGATTTTGAAATGCAAGACACTGGTATTTGTGCCCCTTCCACCATGCTCTATCTCCACTCAATGTACCAAAATGGCTCAATGAGGGCTGAACCCAGGCAGGTTAAGCTGCCAGCTGGGCTAGGGCCAGGAAGCATAAGGGCTAGGGCCAGGATGGAGAAATAGCAAGGGATGGGCCCTCGACTGGTGGGGACAGAGACTTTTAGGTCTGAGCTGGGAAGGATGAGAGGAGGAGTCATGCACAGAGCCTGGCCTGGGAGCCTGGGTACTAGGAGAGACAGCAGCAGCTGCAGGGAGCTGAGCTTGCTGAAGGTGTTTTTTTAACAGCCAACTCAGGAAGTCACTATGATTTTAACAGCCAATGCTACAGAACAGACTTGAAGTGCCTTTAGCGCAGCCTTAGCCCTAACAGCATCCAAGCTGTCTCTGAAGCCTCCCTTGACCCTGCTCTGCATTTAAAATGAATTCCAGGAAGCATTATAATCTGGACAAAGCAGAACAGAATTAGATTTAGGAGAGAGCAACTAAGGTGACTGCCCAGGGCCCAAAACTGGAGGGGAGCCCCACTAATCCATATTAGACAGAAGCAGAAGTCAGCCCCTCCGAGGGGGGGAGGTGAGAAGTGACCAAGCCCTGCCTTTGCCCTGTGCCCCCAGAGTTTAATACTGACTGTGCTGCAAGAGAAGCGGGGCTAGGTCAACATAAGTGGGATAGGAGAGGAACAAAGACCTCACACAGGATAACAGTGAGGTGACTTAAACATTTACAGACTCACTGCAAGCAGGGGGTGAGGAGAAGTCAAGTTTTGTGCAAGAAGGCAGTAAATTTCCTGTTCAAATCTGTACATTATGTTTCCCAGAAGCAAAGTCACTATTTTCAAGCTGTCCAGGCTGTTGTACAGGGCAGCATCTCAGCGATTGTAATCTGGTGCTGTGAGACTGGTTTCTACATTTTCAGGCGCCGCACACAGTGTTAGCCCAACATTAGTGTGAGCTACTCTGATTGAACAAAACCAGTCTTCAAAACCTCACAGCATCATAGCACACCCATGTGCTCCCACGCACATCCCCACCAACCCTTTCTGAGGAAAAGGAAAAGCCATTCAGAGCACAAAAAAGCCACCAGGGAGGGAGAGAGAAGCATGGCGACCACCTAGATGACTAAGATCAGTGATGTGCTCCACCAAAAGGCACCTCCTCAGACACATGGAAGAAGCCCCATCACAAAACAAGCTCTGGGATCACAACAAAAGAGGAGAGCATTCAGAACTGTGAGCAAAAGTGAGGACATCCTGGTTTCAGTTCCAGCCACAAGAACTGGGTGAATCTGAACCTGACCCAAATTACATGAAGATATTTGCATCACAATGAAAACATGTTGCTGCTGCAATGGGGAGGCTGGTGCCCTGCCTCCCCCGCCCCACCCCCTTCCCCGGTTTTCTGGAAAAAAGATTTCTATAGCACAAAGTTTTTGCTCAACCCACCACTTCCTCATTTGTCCCCTGCTACTTCTCCATTCAGGGGTGTAGGGGGCTCAGCCTGAGTCCATGGTCCGGGCTCCCAGCCCCAAGAAGAAAGGAAGGACTTCAGCACCCTACTGAGACCCTCTCTGCAAGCACATCAGGTGAGGAAACTAAGGAGGAAATCTCTTCGCAATTAGCCAGCAATGTAAACTGGCCAGACAGCGAGGGAGAGCATGAACTGCCCCCAGGGAAAAGGCATCATCCCTTGTGCACCCAGGCTGTCTTTGAGCCAGAGAAACAGCTGTGATGGGATCACTGGCTAACCCCAAACGGCTTCCCAGGAAGTTCGTCACCTTGTTCAGAGCAGCTTGTAAATGCACCAGCCACACACACACACACACTCCCGGCTTCCTCCCTCCCTCCAGACAATCTTCTGGACCTGCTAATTTGTTACTTCCTATGTAAAAGCCTTTTCTTCCTGTATTCTCCCCTTTCTCCAGAAGGTTTCCCAAACCTGGTCTCCTGGGTTCCCTTTGTCAAGCAGTTACTTCTGTGTCCTTCAAGGACTTGTCACCAGGACCTTCTGGGAGTGGGGGGAAGTAACTATTATGTTTCTTTTACACATAGAATACTTCGCCCCCTTGCCCCCACTGAAGAGAGAAAGGAAATACTGAGAAATATACTTCGCAGTATATGAAACAAAATTATCCTGCAAACCTTATATCACCAAATGCACATTCATTGTGAAACTTCAGTTTCAAGAAAAAGATTTCCCTGCTAAGAGGGACATGAAGTGGAAGCTGAAACAAAGTGTCATGCCGGCCGTGCTGCTCGCAGGTGTCTAAAGTCCTCACATGTCAAGTCTTGGCACCTTATGCAAGCGATCACTGGAAGGATGTTAAGTGGGTGGCAACTTCCTGGGGTGGACTTTGAGCTGTTGTAAGCCAGCATGGCTCATACTGGTTACATGGGCCTGGCTGACTTTACACCACTGCACAGGTGGTCTTCACTCCTGTGTGCTACTCTAGTGTGGAAAGAACAGTGATCCCAAGCTCCTCAGTGACACTTTTGTGGCAGTCACTGTCTAGCATTGCTACCTCATTTTCTGTGGAAAATGGTGTTTTTCCTACAGGATGGGTCACTGGACCTCAAGGTGAAACGTGCCTGCTCCTCCTGTAGAACTTGGCATGCAAGGAGCATCTTCTAAGGAAAGCCAGGTCTCATGGGCAGAGCAGAGGGAAAGTGAGATGAAACAACAGCTGGTTCTCTTTGCTTTCCTGCTTGCAGGTGCCATAGTGTTGGAGTTACTAAATCAGACTACACCAAATCATGTCTCTGAGACATGTGCTTATAGCCCCCTTTCTGTCATACCCTACTGCAGGAAGAGACTTCTTGCTTGTAAGAATGAAGAATAGGCTACAGGTAAAACACCAGCCTAGAGCAGGTGAGACTGCACCTCAAAGCCTTGTCCAGTGACACTCCTTCCACAGCCTCAAAAATAACTTGCAGGCAACAGGTCTTTGGCCCTCAGTGTGGGTCCCACGGTTGTGGCAGACGCCTGCCTTCCCCATTGCCATACGTGCCCACAAAGCATCACTCAAAGGAGGTCAAACACAGAACATGATATATGGAGACATCTTAAATGCCTACACAGCTCTTGATACAGGTTTCACAGCCCCACACACACTTGGAAATCCATGACATTAGGCCATACATGCCAAGCACAGGTATGTACATCCTGCCCCAGCCTCCCTGCCCAGTCTTCTTCTATGGTCATACTTTAGCAGTGGCACCAGACCAAGACAAGGAAAGAGACCATCTCATGCTAGACATGGCTGATGGGACCAGCATGGGCAGCTGTGGGGAAACCATGCTGCAGAACACCTTCTGACTGTGGTAAGGGAAGGGGATAATCCTCCAGTCTGGACCAGGCAGTATTGCAGGCAACTGGCTCCCAAACACCTGGGGCAAGTGGTTACATTTTGTGATACTCCTGCATTATAAATAAAGACCTCAAAGGACTATCATGAGGATGGGCATGTGAAGTGAACTATTGCTTGTTGCAAAATCATAGCAAGTGAATTCCTCGGGCACCAAAAAGGTCTGATCTGTCTGCCACTACTGATGTGCCTGTCTCTCAGTACCATGGGCCAACACCGAGAGATCCAATTACTGCTATGATCAACCTTCTTACATATCCTCTGTGTTGGTGCCTGCTCAGCACTGCCCCATGTAATGCTGCCACAGCCCACAGAGCACTGGCAGAGAGGCGTGGGAGACCATCGGTGCCGATGGGGAAGCAAGTGGGCATAAACTGGGAAACGAGAGCAACCCTTCCTGTGTTGTGTTTCTGCTTGTGCAAAGAGGAGGAAATGTTTGTAAAGACCATTTCCCAGAATGACTTGCCCTTGACTGCAGGAGGTCTGGCTAAATCTCCCACAGGGACCTCCTCCTGTGCACATGCAGTGCCAGGGTCACCTGCAGCACCTTTGCTGAGTACCGTTTACCTAGAAAAAGGACACAAGACTGTTTTTAACTGTGTGTCAACAGTGACAGCAGATCACAGTGGTTTTGCCCTCTTGACTTTTGCACAAACAGCAAAATGTCCCATACTCGTGGTGGCATAGCCACCAATTTCACAGGCTTTGCTAACCACCATTCCCACAGCAATTGCTCCTTCCACTCTTCTTTCAAGGAAACTATAACACAGGGTAGATTTCTTACAGGGCTTGGCATGGACTGTTGGACATACGGTCTCAGTAAAGGTTTTGTAAAATAACTTCTAGTGAGTCACAGCCACATGACTTCGCCTAGTCTCCCATCCCCACTCCAGTGTCGTCCTTCAGCGTCGTGTATCACAGCGTCACAGCAAGTCATCTCCCAGGCCACAAGAAATGTCTACAGAAACCACAGTGGTGGTAACAGCAGCTATTTCCTAGCTAAGGAAGCACAAAGTTATGGGCTTTTTTCATGGTAAACAGCTGCTTCCTCACTTGTGCTGAAGAAAGTCCTTCCAAAGCTTTTAACTTTTGCAGCAAAACAAAATGAAAAACAGAGACAAATGTGTGAGACTGCCTTTGATTTTCTGCAGTGACAGCAACAAACCAGGGGAAAAAAATAAAAGAGGGGAAAAAAAAAAAAAGGAGAGAAGAAACAATCTTGGACTATACTGTTTGCCCGGGTAAAGAATGCTGGAGGTGGTATATGCCAGGATGACATCAGGGGAGTGATGCAACTGATCTGTGGCCAGGAATCCTGCGTAGCAGGGAGCTATGCAGCATGTATATAGAGAATGGTGCATATTTTTATACATAAAATTTGTTGCTCCAAGTACATAGAGCCAAGCTTATGGGTGCAGATGATAAGCTGCATACTTTGCCTTTGTGTCTCAGCTAAGTGGAGAAAGGGACTCTGACTATCAGAGGTCATCAGACACTTTTCCATGAGAAGAATGGGTTTCAGTTTGAGTTCAGCTTTGCCAAATTTCAGCTGTTTGGGCTGGATGTTTTCCATGTGTGCTGTCTGCCCCAGGCTAAGTGGTTTTTGGGAAAGCTTCAGCAAAATGGTTCAGTCACTTCTCAGCACACGGCTAGAAGAAAAACACATTTTGCCCTGTTACAGACTATATGCATGAAATGAGCTGTTCGGGGGATTCTGTAGTGGCGACACAGACTGGAAAAGAACACTGGCATTTGCGCAGTCAAAACCAGGCCTCCTGCTGCCCCTCTGTGACTTCATGTAAATCAGCCACATTATAAGCTTCCCAGAAGCCTCAGCCGATGCAGGTTCAGGGGAAACTTTATAAGGTTTGAAAATTCCACCTATGTGCTTCATCCGTGAGCCTGGACCATGACAGAAAGAAGGGATAAGTCTCATTTGAATCAAGGGATGGGGAGAAATTATGGACAAGCTATGAGGGGACCATCTTCCCAAGCTCTAGGCTCTCCAAAAGCTTCTAGATCACAAAAGGACAGTTGCTGCCAACCAGCCATTGCTAGAGAATTCCTCCAAGACCACTAATCTCATTCCTACTCATGCTTAGCTTCTGCTTTTGTCAAGCATTGTACAGCATATCTTCCATTAGAGGTGGTCAACCATTGCTACAAGAACACAAAAGGAATGGGACTATTTCTTAAGAGTACATATGCCTCTGGAACAAGAACCAGTTCCTTCATTCTCACCCCCTCAGACAGCAAAACCTACTGGGGTGTTAGGTTTTCTTCAAAGGATCTCTCCAGAGAGGCACTAGCCTGGAGAAATCTGGCCCTGATACCTCTCTGGCTACCTTAGAATCATAGAATCATAGAATGTTAGGGGATGGAAGAGACCTCCAGAGATCACTGAGTACCTTAGGAAATATGTTCTGAGAAAATTTTTGATGAGCCAGGCTGGGACTTGGGAAGATCCTTCACGTAGCTCAAACCCAGAACTGGTTTGCTTCTGGGGAGTTTGGTTTCTCGTTCGCTTTTTCTAATTTAAGAATATTAACTGTATATCCAAGAAATCCTAAGCAGAAAGAGAAGGTCACACAGCCAAGCTTGCAACAGTTAAGAAACCAAGAATGAAAACGAGCTTGTGCTTGACTCTATTTTATACATGCTTTTTAAAATGTGTTTCCATGTGATGAGATCTGGTATTAACATCCTGAAATACTGCTTATGTTGCTCTGGGTACTTATGGCAAGTAAAGAGAAATTAAGTCAGGCTTCACTGATAAGCCCCTAATCAAGTAAGTATACCTACTAATTGAAAGGGACTATCCTTACAAGTGACCACTGAGTTTCCCAATTCAGCCAAAAATACCTCTACTTTAATAAATAAATAAATAGGAAGAATAATCAGTGTAAAGAGATGAGCCAGGCCTAAAGTCCTGTTGCCTTGATAAAGAAATACCCAATTTACACAAAAACATCATGGTGAGAGCAGAAAATATCCCATCAACTGATATAAGTCAGTCACTATCTCATCCTCCAGACCTAATCCCATTCAAAATTAGAAGAATGCTCTAATCATGACCTGCAAGAATGGAGGAGTTAAAGGACAATGAGATGGTTTTATGAGGAGAATTACACTGGCATAGAAACATGTTAGAAATCTGAGATGAAGTAAAAAAAAACCAAACAAACAAAAAAACACCAGAGTATCTTCTGGTAGTATCTACATTCATTTTTCTAAAGGATTAATAAAAACATCAGAAGCCATGAGGGAGAATTGGCAGTATAGCTGATGCTGATGTGTACTTGCTGAATGTGGCACAAGGAAGAATTCATGTGAACATCTTAAATATCAGCCTTCTACTGATTAGTTGAAAACTGGTTTTTTGCTTATTCCTCCTTCAGATGTGTTTCCTCATCCAACATGACTGCAACAATATAAGCCAAGCTCACTACTTTAAAAATAGATTAATTGGTAAAGAAAGGAGGAAAACATGTGCTATTGATTATTAAATTTATGTGTTACGATATCCTGGTGGGCTGACATGTTTGGTGGTGACCTTAGCCTTTGAAATGGTGGATTATAGAGTATACATCTGCCCCTAGGCGTAGTGGACATTTTCTAGAGAAAATCTTTCTATTAATATGCCACGGCTTATGACTGCTGAATGTATTTTTGGTCCAACGTCAAAAGAGGAAAAAATGGGAGGACTTCTGCAATTTTCTACCTAAACCAACAAGCCAAAATCCCTCAGTGGCATTTCTACTGATGTTCCAGGAAGAAAAAAATTGGCCATTTTATCTTCACTCAAACTGAAGTAAGTGAGCATCTGGATTCCTTTCTGGAAGAAAAGATTTACACATTTGCCGCTATGAAAGGCATATAAAGTGGAGAAGGCTGTGTGTTTTATATATCCAAGTGAGAGGCTGTTCTTCTCCAACAGAAAAATACCTCAGTTTTTCCTTTCCAGTTAACTGTTTCTCTGGCCATGACACTCCTGTTATCTACTCTTCCCTGCCTTATGGGAACATGTGAGCAACCATTGCCAGCATGCTGCATTAATAATACCAGAATAACACATGGGTCCCATCTTCTGCAAAATTTCAGGCTAGTTTCCTGCAGAAATGAGCCTTATGCAACCATAGAGCATGTGGGTGGGTACGTATGTCTCTGGTTATCTGCCCTTCCCCTTCACCCTCCCAGGAGCTTTTCAACTCAGAAAATTTCCTTCAAATGTGACAGAGGGGTAGTTGTAGCCAGGTCAGTACGAAACCTCACACTTTTTGCAAGCATATGGCAAAGGAGAGGAAAGAAACATTAAATGATGCCCCAAGTGATGGACTAACTAAAATAGCAAAAAAAACACCTCATCCCTAATTAGACATCAGAGACTCTACACAACAGGCAGCAAGCAGGCTAATTTCCACCTGTGGTGGAACAGCTTGCTCAGTGGGACATTTCTATTTTTATTTTTATATTCACTGTAAGGGAACCTGCTGTATATTTTTAGATGGACACAAAGACAGATTGAGAAAAGAAAAATACCTTCAAAGCTGCATGCTCCTTCTGTAATGCTAGCATGGTTATCTAAGAAACAACAATCGTTTTACACTTCATTCCATCCTCGCCTCGACTAATTTTGTTCTTTAATTATGACTGCTGGCAACCTTCAGTACAAATGAGGATTTTCCTCCTTTAGGTAATGCATGTTCTTGGCTCTGAGGAGAAGGCTTGTCTGTCAAAACATTAGCTGCCTCTTTTATATGTTAAGTATTAATTCTATTTATCTTCGAATTATTTTCAAATACTGGAGGCATTCTTCCCTGTATTGGAATGCAACAAGTGCTTAATTTCAAGTTTTCATGTTATTCTTGCTCAGATACAAGGCCAAAACCGAGTAATTAAATTCTCATTTAAACCCCATTTCCTTAAATACACCTATTCTCTTGCCACACACCATCTCTTTACTAGCCCCATGCTCTTTCACAGGAGGCAGGAGACTGCAGCCCACGGGGACAGATACAGACCACAACTTCATTTCAGATGGCCTGTAACCACATTATTATTATTCCACCATTTACTGGGCAACAACACTAAGGCATGTGTTAATGTGCAGCAGACCAAAGGTGCTCAAAAGACTTATTTGTCCCTCAGCATGGAAAGATTTCCTTGTCCCTAATGTAAAGGAAGGAGTTAATAGCTTACTATCACCTAACACAGAGGTTCTTCTGCCCTGCTAGGTATGCTCAGTGACAATCTTTACCCATGCTCATGTCTGGAGCTGTCACAGGTATATGCTTCCAGCAGAAAGAAAATGAGGGCTTAAATCTTGAGTGGTCTGAGGAAAAATGAAAGGCAAATGTGGTTTGTGTGCTCTATGTAGTCAGGGTGAGAATCAGTAGTATCCTGACAGTGTAGGTCCACAGTGACCTGCATTCTAGCCCTCCAATCAGCTATTGGCATTATTCTCTGTTCTACAGAGGGCTTCTCCGTGTAGGCCAAAGAAAGGGAGATGCAACATCTCTTGCTGACAAAGGCATCACTCCTCTATAAACTGAATGAAACCACCACCTGGTTTTGTTCTGCCAAAGCAAGAGGCAGCAGAGGAAGTCATCATCATGATAAGCCTGCTCTAAATTCCCACTGAGACCACAACTTTCATGCTTTCAGCTTCTCAGGACTCCAAATCCAAAAACATGCATTTAAGGCACTCCAAGATGCAGGCAAAACTTTGGCAAGAAGAGCAAAAATAGAGCCCTGTATCCACAGCAACACAAGCACACAAGCAGTCAAGAACACCACTTTTTCAAGGCTCCAACAAAGCTCTCTTCAGAACCAGCGATGGAAGAGTGAAACACACTTCAGAAACACTTTCCTATACTCTTTGGAGAGGAAGGCCTCCACACCTCCTGCCTTCTGCCACCTTCCCCTTTTCCCAAAAGGCAGCCCACCCTGCTGTGCACCCAAGCAAGGAGTGCAGCACCATGGTGATGAATCCCTGTTTTCCATTGCAAGGAGGAGCATGACTCACAGTCCTCATCACAACCCAGTGACTTGTGGTATCCAAAGCAAATACAGCTAGCGAGGTTTTTCAACAAACAATCAACAATCTCCTGCTAGATGCAACAGTCCACCCCATAAACCGCAGCAGTTTAATGTTTTTTTCCTCACTTTGTCCCTCGTTTTTGCCTTCCCCTATTCATTCTCAAAGAGGATATGCCATGCATAACCTCAGCTTCCCACCCAAGCTAAGCCTGGAAGAGTCTGTGGAGGCTTTAACAACATCCTTATTGTGTTTCATCACATCCAAACTCCTGATGGATAACACTGCTAAGAATATTCAGAAGAAAACTAAATCCTCACCTCCTTTTGGAAACTGCTTTGATTTTAGTAACCCCATCTCCCCTTTAGAGGTGGGGAGGGAAACAGCTTTGCATGGGGGTCATAGTGAGTGATACAGGAGCTCCCTGTTGTGCCAGAGAAGACCAATCTGGGCCAACTTCACAGCCACCAGTTTCATCCTGTAGCCTGACAGGCTCTATTGTCACTTGTCCTGAGTGACTTGGGAGGCTGGGAGAAGGAGGAGAACAGGAGAGCTGACAGTGACAGTCCTCTGGACTGCAACAGCAGGGACAGAAGACAGACAAGTTCAGCATCCTCAGGCATCATCAAGGAGGGCATTAACACACCACTTCTCTCATCAGCATGAGAGGACCTCAGACCCTTCCTTCCTCCCCACATGCCCACCACGCCCACCAGTCCACCACGCATACAGATTGCAGACAGCTGGTATCACCAAAGAATCTGGGTATGACTTTCCACAATTTGCAATGAGTTTTTCATCTTTGCTGATACAATGTTCAAGAGTAGCAATTGACTGCAGTATCTGCTGGTAAGGAGTGGGTATGAAACAGCTTCATTCTGGCCATCAAATAGTAATCATATGTTAACGACTTTCAGTTTAATCCCTGTAGTACCTGGTACAGATTTGTGAAAGCAGGAAAACTTGCTAATATGTTTTCAGATTAAATGGACCTTTTCTTCTCTTAATGTATGTGCCTAAAAATAACAGGAGTTGCACAGTCATGTCAAGAAGATTAAATTACCCTGAAGTCCGCAGAGGGATTACATCTGTCTGAAAACAATACATATATACTTTATTCAGCAATGGTGTGCTTAGTCAAGACAAATTTGAGTGGTCGTGAAGACTGCTTTGTTTCTCTATTAGTCCAGTGCTTGTGAAACACTTGCATAAAAACACAGTAGGGTGAACTGCCTGACATCCATGAACAAGTCTGTTTTAGCAATCTCCCCATTTAAAGCAAAACCACAAATCAGTGAAGTCACACAGCAGGTTCCAGGTTTCACTTTCCAAAGGGCTGTCACTCCCAGCAAAGTGTACAATAGTCAGCCATCCACAAACATCCATACCCAAACCTGCCTGAAAGTTTGTATTATAGATCCATGTTTTCCGCCATTTATGATCCTACCAGCTAAATAACAGAGTGATACTTTCCCTTCCCAAGTGTTTAAATTCTCATTCTTTTCCCCTCTAGCTGTATTTGCAGTGTCTGAAACAGGTACCTATACTCTCATGTTAATTTGTAAGGGGAATTATGTGCCTACAGAGAGGCTAAAGCTGCCTGAGCCAGGCAATACAGAAATCTTCATGAGAAAAGTATGCCTTTCACCCTTTAAGCCTGTAGAAAGAAACCCCCTTGCAGGTAGGCAGCTAGCCCTGTATGCTCTCTCTGAAGACAAAGCCATCAGTGGCAGCACACCATGAATCTCCAATATCTGGGTGCAGATAGCGTGCCTACCTGGTCCAGGATCTCCCAGAAATGTCACAGAGGGTGACCTACAGGAGGATATTGTGGGAGCAAGTCAGCCACGCTCAGGACTTCTGGGCAGACTTTGATATATTATCACATATAAAGTAGGTACTGGTGAACTTGAGGCACCTTCAGACATGGGTAACAGATGACCCAGAGTTTTAAGGACAGACATTTGGGATTTAAGCACCTAACATGACAAGTCAGGCTCTCACTCCCAGACTCTAGTAGGTTTACCTGCAGTGGTGGTGCCATCTCCCTCACAGAGAGAAGTAGCCACTCAGGTGCAGGGGGATGCAAGCCATATCCTCAAGACTGACAGAGAATAGTCTGAATATTAGCACAAATTGCCAGCAAGAGTGCTTTTGGATTCAGAGATCAGTTGCAGGTTGGATGACAAGTGAGGTGAAAATAAGGACATATTGCAGAGAATAAAGACATATTGGATGAGGAAAAAAAAGTCCAGGAACAAAAGG
Organism: Megaceryle maxima; assembly: GCA_024605025.1. Classification (NCBI taxonomy): domain Eukaryota; kingdom Metazoa; phylum Chordata; class Aves; order Coraciiformes; family Cerylidae; genus Megaceryle; species Megaceryle maxima. The sequence continues at coordinate 114,877 of JANHGN010023505.1, forward strand.
TGGCATAAGGGTAATAAAATGACATTTTAGCATTTGCAGGACATGGAGCCTCTCTGGAATGACTCATCCCTGACCAATAAGCTCACTCTAACACAGACAAAACCTATGCAACAGGTCACCCCATCCTATACTGGAGGAAGATTAGCCTGGACTTGAAATTTTGCCTTTACCTGAGCTCCAGATTAGCTCAGAAGGGTAGCAAAAAGATTGAGGAGCTGGTGCCAGGCAGGGCAGTGAGGATGACCCTTCCCAAGGACTTCAGGCCAGGAGGAAGTTAAACAGAGCAGTTCTGTTATGCCCCTGCTTCATCCCCACTTGTGTTATTTTCAGTAAGGAGTGGCTGGTGGAGCAGCTGAACCTCTGTCTCGAAAGCCTTCTGCCACCAGAGTCCCCTCTGTGAAGGGAATTTGTTGCTGCCTGTCTGCAGCCAAAATCTCACTGTATCCATTGATACTCATTTGCCCAGAAAAGTTCACTTCAAAGGCAACAGCTGCTCTTCAAAGAGGCAACAAACTGCAGTGAAGTGGAGAATCAGTGGCCTCTGCAACCTTGGCCAGAGCTCCTGCAAGTCTTTGGAGGGGCCCTGGCCCACACTGCAGAGATAAACAATTCAAATTTGGGGGAAGGGGGGGAGGGGAGTGGGGATGGTGGGCAGGTTGCTTGGAAATTTTCTTAAATAAGCAAAGCCTTTACACTTTCTTTGGGAAATATCGTTTGCCATTTCTAATCCATTTCAGTGTAGATTAAAGATGGAGTGTTACCTACCTCCACTGAGATCCCACAGAAAATACTGATGGCTACCTGCTATTTCTGAGTATCCCTGAAAAACCACAGGCCAGCCTCTGGCAAGGTAGTAATGAAAAAGTGAAAACTTCTGGTTTTGCCCACCATCTGACCCAGGAATTGTAATCCTTTGTGTCTGCTGTAAGAAAGTGAAAAAAAATGTTGATTCTTCAACAAAATCCGAGTGCCCTCCATTTCTTTTGGTCATTTGAGGTTGCCACCCTGGGTTACCATCATGTGTTTCTGAAAGGTAACAGGACAATAAAGTATCTTTCTCCAGACAGAGAGACACTCTGGCAGCCTGGAAAAACTCCACCATCCCATGGGCTCACTTAGATGACTGAAAAGGGGCCTGCCATAGATGAGAAAACTTTGTATTTATCAGGCTTCAAAACCAATGCAAAAATAATAATACATTTCATATGGGTTTTTCTGTAACTTCCCTGACCTGCTTTTTTTCACTGTGTCTTCCCCAGATACTTGCATTTGATCAAGGACTTCAAATTCATATGGCCCTACCATCTCTCTCTGTTCTCCCCTATCCTTTCTTACAGTGTACCTAAATCAGTGACTGCACTCCTGTATGGTTACTTAGGACCCGTGTTCTGCAAAGAAATGCCCTAACAAAGAGCTTCATCACCACAGAGCTTCACAGGCTCAGTTCAAAGTATTGTGTTCATGCTCTCAGTGAGCCAAGAGGAACAGAGACTATTTCTGGTTTACAGAGCTTTCCTAGAGAGCATCACAGCATCCTCAGCACTGAGATTGTACCAGGGAAGGCATAACAGAATCACAGAATTTGGAAGGGACCTCTGAAGACCATCTAGTTTAGCCCTCCTGCCAAAGCAGGGTCATCTAGAGTAGGTTGCATAGGATCACATCCAGGTGGGTTTTGAAAGTCTCCAGAGAAGGAGACTCCATAGCCTCTCTGGGCAGCCTGGTGCAGGGCTCTGTCACCCTCACAGTGAAGAAGTTTCTCCTTATGATTAGGTGGAACTTCCTGTGTTCCATTTTTGTGACCACTGCTAATGGCCAAGGGATTTCTGGAACATCAGTTTTTCACCTCATCAGACAAAATACTAATGTGTATATCAGTTTTATCCTCCATAATCCTTCACAGCTACAATTCTTTTTAGAAAGGCACACAGAGTCTACAGAAAGAGGAATTCAGTGCACTGAACTGTTTAGCTGATAAAGAGACGAACTGAAAAAGCACAAAGCACTCTTACTCAAAACAAGTATTCACACCACGCATTTAGGACTTCATGCAAAACCCATGCAGGACATCCAGGAACTGGAAAAAAAACAAACAACACTCAGAAGAATCTGTCTGCTCAGTTAAAAGCACATTGTCATGAGAGTAGGACCTAGTCTGTACTCTGAGGTACAATAGGTCTGTCTTTCACATGCCTGTTTACTGACTCAGTAGAGCTGCCACGAGAGCAGCAGTTCTTCTCAACTCTGAAGCGATAGGGTGCTTTCTTATAAAGCACAACGATGACACAGCTTCACCTCAAAAAGCTTTTCCCCAAATGGTAGTTCTCTGCTGCATGTTTATTAATTCTCAGTGCTTTCTCTATCAGATATGTTTCATTTACTAGAAAAATGTTTCTCTTTTCTAGCCCAGATAGGTTTGTAATACCACCCACCTGACCACAGCATCTCAGCAGCTTCCGGAACTGCATTCAGCAACACAGCTAACATCTCTCATATCATCATCTGCTTGCTCACTCTCATCTTCTTGCTTAGAGAAGGTCTGTGAGTTCAGTGGCTTGTTGCACCTTGGTGTTTTACTTTTAAGGTGCTTCTGGATGTCTGCTAGAGAAATCAGCACCAGGAAGCACACCCTAAATGGAGAGCAGAAAGAAGTCTGTGATCCTCTTTGGGGGAATGTTTGCCATTTGGTCTTGGACTAGTCCTTGTAAAACCCTCTGTCTCATGAACAGGCAAGCTTACAAGTTTCCCTGGATGTTAAATTTCTTGTAAAATGAGGGTAGTGCAACACTGGAACATGTTACCTAGAGAGGTGGTAGATGCCTCATCCCTGGAAACATTCAAGGTCAGGTTGGACAAGGGGACTCTGAGCAACCTGATCTAGTGAAAGATTTCCCTGTTCATGCCAGGGGAGTTGGACTAGATGATCTTTAAAGATCTCTTTCAACCCACAACATTCTGTAATTCTATGATTCTATCTGAAAAGCAAGAGTTTTACATATGATCCTCAGACTGGAATTCAGACTTTTCTTATAGACAGAATTCCAAGCCACCAAGCATCTGGAACATAAAGACAAAAGCCATAAGCTTCACACAGCTCTCCTATTCCAAGCCACTGAGATGAGAAACACAGGGCAGGTTCCTCTCAGAAGCATCAGTGATTCCTTAAATCCCATTAAACCAGGTATACAATCTGGTCAGACAGCAAAGCCCTCTGCAACACCCTCACTAACCACGGGGTATGAATGAGGGACATACAAACTGCTCCACTGGCGCCCAAGAAAAGAACTCAGACACCCTCTTTCTTATTAGTGCTGAACAGATTACCTTAGTAAAATACCATCAGTATCCGTTTCAGACCAAAGCCACATTTTGAGAGTGACAGGTAGGACATGATTTGGTGGCACCAAGAGCTATTGCAAATAAATGGGGCAGCACAAATGCAGATTAGATGGGGCAGGAGGGAGCGATGTGCAGTGAGCTCTAGAAAGCAGGGTCATGCTTTTAGGTTAGAATTTAAATGAGCATAGCAGAGGGTTTAACCCGCTATAGTGAGGTTAGCTGAGCGTGAAGCTTTCCACCTCCTAGGACCTGAACTGATCAGGTCTGTAAAGTTTTTCTTTCCACTGAGACCTCAAAGATCTGGGAAGAGAGAGGAAGGATAAAAGGGGAGAAAGAAATGGAAAAATAAAAAAATTTAAAAAAATAAAATAAAGGCATCTGTACTTAGCATCCAGGACACTCATCTCAGAACAAGGAGCTCCATGTTCCAGGTCCTTCCCAAAAGACTTCTGGACAATACACAGTGAATCTTTCACTCTTTTTTTGGCAGATGGAGCAGCTTACAAGGACAGCAGGGTGCAGGCAAACCAAGAATCCAGTACCCAGGGCACCCTCCAGAGAAAACAAACTTTGGTTCCCTCAGGGAGAAGACATACTAGATGTCTCCAAAACAGTGAGTGTTTCCACCACTCAGTGACTGGTAAAAGGGGAAGAGATGGGGAGAGTGGACAGAAAGGGCATAAAAAGTGGCTGTGGAGCAAGTTCTTCTTCCAGCATCTTTTGAAAGAAAGCAAGTGCTTTTGCTACAGAGATCCACTGGGAAAGGTACAGTGAGAGCACCTGCGACACTGAGCTGTCCAAGGCATGCAGGAGGAAGGACTGTCACACCAGTAACAGCTAGAGTTTGTACCTTCTCCAAGTCCATCAGCTTAGGGGCCTCTAAGTGGCTGCCTGGCTACAGTGCCCTTGCCCCTTTATCACGATCCTACATCATGCACAGACCACAGAGTAGGGCAGCAGCTGCAGACAGAGTAACAGTAATCCATGAGGTATACAAGCAAGGCATGGCTCTGGCCATGGGACAGGAGTGATGACAGAAGCTTCTCACTGCAGGTTAGGATGCAGGGCTTGCAGCTCCAGACGCCACCGTTGCACCTCTCTCTTTGCATTCAGTGCACAAGGTTACTTTCCTACAAAAAAATGGACAACTGTGACTCAGCAGATCTCTCCAGAATACCTCCATGAGGATAGTTCCCAGCAGACAATATGAAAACTTCAGGCCATTCCCACTAACCTCTTTTTTTCCTTAGCTAAGCAGCTCTCAGGTCATTTGTGGAGCAGATTTCTATGGCCAGAGATGTGAGGTGAAAGCTGGAAAGAAGAATCCTGGGCCGCAGTACCAGAGATTGCCCAGCACCTTCTTGCAAACCTCATCACTGTAGGATGGAGATCAGTTATCCTGCACAAGGCTTTAGTTTTTGACTTACTGCAAAGCACAAGGAAGACACTGCCAGCTTGCAGGCTGTGATTTCATGGTAGTGCTGCCAGCTTGCTCATTCCTACCCACTGTGCCGGTCAGGTTGCTAGTGCAGCCGTGTGATGAACTAGACCAGAAACGGATCCAGACGGGGAAAAAAACCCCACAAGATGCAAAACAACAACAAAGAAGTGAAGGTGGGAAATCTCTGCAAGATCCATTCCCTGATGCAGTTCCTCAAGTAACTTCACCAAGAATGCTAGTGTCAGGAATGAGTGTGCTGGATGAGCAAGGAAAAGTATGGCTAAGCCAACATTTGAGCAGTACAGACTCAGCTGTGAAACTATTGCCTCCATTGCATTCAGACAGACTGGCAACTTAGGACTTAAAGGCCTTACACTCCACAAACAACCATTGTGACCCAGCTCCACCTGTGTTGGAAAACACCAAACCCTCTTTTGAATTACTTGTATTACTGCATATTAACTTTTCCCCATCCCAAAAAGATAAGCATCCAATGGTTAATGACACCAGGTATGGCCTAGGTAGGAGTCAACATCTACCTAACTGTCTGGCAGCAGAGGCAAGATGCTAAGAAGCACTGGCCCAAGAGAGATGGTTCCTGAAGCCATGCTCATCACCATATTACACAAACAGTTGGGAGGAAGAACACAAAGAGAGTAAAAGGCAACTGATATCAGTGAAGTAGATGAAAACACCCTGCTGCCTTGTCCCCCAGTACCAATGAGCCTCTAATTCTCTGCCATGCTTCAGTGCCCAAGGTTCATCCCCTCCGAAAGGAAATAAACTACTTACTGTGGTGAGCACTGTCACAAATTCATGTGCTACCAATTGCAACTGAGCAACTCCCTACATGCTGGATTTTTTAAAAAGAAATGAAAACATGAAAGGTTGCTTCTTAACTTTCCTTGGTCTGTGACCCAGGAGGAAATTTCCGAAGTAGGTGAAATGAAGGCAAGTGAAAAATCCCACTGGCAGCAGACCTCAGCTACAGCTGGCAGCACAGCTGAGGGACAGTATCAGCTCTTCGAGCTGAGCCAGTAGAGGTCTCTCTTCCACTAATCCACTAATCCAAAGAAAAAGTATCTATCTGTATTTGTGCTTATGTGCCTCCCTTTCTGATCCCCGGTCCCCCACTAGAATAAAATAAATGCAGCAGGAATCCAGCAGGTTGGATGGGAACAATTTATCACTTTGCTACAGGAATTTAAAAAAAAAAAAAAAAAAAAAAGCGAAAGTTTGTGGTCTATCAGGTTACCAAGTTTACAGCATTGACTCCAGGCTTCACATCTGGCAGGAAAAAATGATGGTATGGTCGGTTCCAGAACTCCAGCTTTTCTCCCCAAGGAAAGTGAGGACCACAGCTGTGACTCTGCTTACTGGGGTACAGCTGCCTGTTTCCAGAGCTCTTCCAGCCTGCCCAGGTAGAAGGGGGATAAAGAGCCCTTTCTGCACTTGTAGGTCCCAGGTGTCATTTTGGGTAGAGCCAGTCATGACAGAAAGGCTTTATCAGGCAACAGGTTTTTTTTTGGCCTCCATGTAAAGGACTGCTTGGTCTTTGTGGGAGTAGTGAATGGAGCACACAAAATGGGGCATCTGCCCAGGACTGGAATCTTTGCTTGAAGTCTCAGATGTGAGGCCAAGGATACAATTGGAATGAAACTAATGCTCCCGCCTGCTGGCTCTTCCAAACAGCTGCAGGCTCAGTAGGATGGCCAGGTATAAAAGCCTGAACTGGCACAGCCTGTCTTTGTGGATAGGGAACACTAAACCACAAGGAGTGCTGCTCTGTGCTTCCACCCAGAGCCAGTTGGCAGGTGCCAAGCTGCCAAGAGGTAGTGGGGCGCTCCCCCTGCCAACGCGGCCTGCCACAAGCACCCACTCAGGTCAGTTTGGCTTAGCCAGGCTGTGAACTGGCATCATCCACTGCAATTACACCAGTACCAGTGTCACCAGCTGGGGCAGCCCACAGCTTAGTAATTAGTTAATGTGCTATTTGCAGCTGCAATGCTCCCTTTTACAAAACCCAGAGCCAGAGAACTGCCCCCAGAGCCCTGGTAGGTGGCTCCTTCGGCACCTCAACAGCAAATAAACTGTGTCCTTTGCCTTAACAAGGTTGTTAAGAGGGGGAGGGTGCACACAGCCAGGTCGAGTTGGGAATGGGCAGGGGTCCAGAGGGGTTACCCCCAAACGCCAGTGCCTGGTAACAGCAGAGTGCAGGAGCAGTGGGGAGCGTGCAGGAGGCAGAGCTGTCCCCTCCCCAGTGGCAATGCACAGGATGGCCACACTCCACCGATGCACAGCTGCACCCCTGTTTTTGGGGTGGGGGGAGATTAAAAAAAGGGTAAAGCAGCTGTATCTGTTTAACTCAACTGTATCTCAATTGGAGACAGATGGACGCTAACACATGTCGGCTCCTTGTGAAAGAAGGCAAGTTCAGTTCGGTAACATCTTGACTGCGGATTAGGCCTAGAGAAGCCAAAGGTGTCCTGCAAAAAGGAAGCCACTTTGGGAAGCATAATGACCGTGGGACAACATCTGTATTGTGCCCTGGTCCTATCCACCCATCCATTCCCTTGAACCTCTCATGTTTCTCCTGTGCAGGGAGCTGCAGGCTCTAAACCCCTGGAAGCCAGGATGCTGTTCCCCTGCTGCCACAGCAGCTTGAGATGGTAGTTTACTCTCTAACAAAGGTCCCAGTCTACCACAGGAGACCTGAGACCAGATCAGCTCCTGATTTTTTTTCACCTCATCACGTTCCCCTCTGGTTTTTGCCTTAATTTTGAGTCCTGCAATGACTGACGTGGGCAAGGGAGAAAGCAGGGCAGGAGAAGAAGGGCACACAAGCTTCCTGGCTGGAGAAGGTGGCAAGCCCGGGTGAAACATGGCAAACCACAAATGCAGATACTACTTGCTCAAAGTGAAAAATGCTTTTTTTCAGCTCAGTAAGTAAACGCATGGAAGGTGGAGGGGGAAACAAAAAAAACAGTACTAAAAAGAACATAAAGTCTTCAAGGTTCTTCCACTAAAATCAAAGCAGAAAAGATCTCATGTGTGGATAAAGCAAAACATTTCATACAATGTAATTATTTTACTGTGGATCATAAATTTTTTTACAGCCATCATACTGTGAACATTTTCTTTTGGTGGGTATTTAAAAAAAAAAAAAAAAAGGCAAAACCTAACAAAACAAAAGCATAGTAATTTGCTTTATAAATAAGTAACATTAAATAATAATATTAAAATAAATAAATAAATTAGACATCTCAAAAAGTTGAGAATACCAGAGCACTGTAAGAAAATGTTGGCATTTTTAAACGGAAACGTTTTCTCTTGCAGCTCAAGTTCAGTGTTTCTTCAGGTTTTTCCAGCTGAAGCTACTCAGACGCATGGATAGGTACGGGTGTCGGAAAACTTGGGCTTTTTCCAGTTAAGTTCCCCATTCGAAGAGCACCGTGCGCACATGGGCGCGTACGTGTGACGGGCGGGAAAGGGTGAAGCTCCGCGCCTTATTGCATCAGTCGGGGCGGGCCCTGCCGTCAGCGCCGGGGCGGGGCCCACAGCAGCCGCTAGCTGCGCACAAACTGCGGCCCCCACCCCCTTCCTTTCTTTCCCCGTCCCCGCTGGGCCTGGGGAGCGGCGCCGGGCGGAGGGAAGCAGCGACGCAAGGTTGCCGCCAGCCGCCCGAGGAGGAAACGTTGCGATGAGGAGAAGGAAGAGGAAGGAGGGGTGGGAGTGAAATAAAATTTTTAAAAATCTCCCCCGCGGCGCAGGCAGGACGTCCGTCCGGGACCGGAGCGAGCCCCTTGCTCAGCGCCACCTTAAATCTCCCCCACGGCGCGGGCCGCTTCCCCCCGCCGAGCGCGCTGGGTTCCGCCGCCGCAACAAGCCCCGACCCCGAGGGGAGGATAGCGCGCTTCCCCCACCGCCCCGGGCAAGGGCTCGCGGGGCGGGTTTAAGCGTGCCCCCTCCTACCGCCACCTTCCACCCCCCTCCCCTCCGGGTGTTTTCCCCCTTCTCGCTCTGCCGCCAGCTCTGCGCATCTCCCCGGGGATGGCCAGGGGGCGGGGAGGGGGGTGGGGGGCGCTGCTCCCCCCGGGGTGGCGAGGTGGCTGTGCCTGCGGCCCGAGGTGAAAGCAGCCGGCGGCTGGGGCGGCCCCGGGCTGCACAGCGAGGTGAAAAGCCCCATCGGCCACAACAACAACAGCGAAAAAAAAATATTAAAAATAATAACGCAGCTGGTTTTGCAGCCGCTCTCGCGGGGCGGGGCGCTCAGAGGGCATATCCGAAACCCACATGATGGAGCAGCATCCTGGATCCCGGCCCACAGCCCTCTCCCCCCGCTCCCACCCCAGCCTGGGGGACTCCGGCACCGGCACTGACCTTCCCTCGGTCGCCCCCCTGGCCGCTCCGGGCGGTTCCCTCTGCTACCTTCCCGCGTTCCACCGCCCGGCAGCGGCTGCACAGGGGGAGGCTTCGCGGCGATAGGCCGGCTCAGGGAGGCGCCGCTGTTTATTTTCCATCGTGATCACTTTGTTCGTACTGCCTACACTCAACCCTGGGCAAGACACCCAGTTGGGCTCAGCTCAGCCTCCAACACCACCTTCCAGGGACAGTGCCTTA